>JARQOD010000509.1:0-69245 GCA_033576555.1 Oophaga sylvatica
GGGGGAGGGTGGGGCGCGCGCCTAAGTCCAGCAGCAGGGATGGAGCGCGCGGGCCCAGCAGGGTGGAAGGAGGATGCCGAGGATGCTGGGGGCGCTGAGAGCTGGGGGCGCTGAGGACGCAGAGCGCTGTAAGGGGAACGGGTCCCTGCCTGGCAGAGGGCGGGACGCGACGCTACAAGAATCCATCTAAAAAACGGCAAATTTCAAATTAGGGGGGCTAACCTGTACCTAACCCCCACCTGACACCCCCAATATCTCGGAACGAAAGGAGATCTAATGTTAATTTTTGCTGATCAAACCAGATCAACGAATATCTATCAGAATCCATCCAAAAAACAGCAAATTTCAAATTAGGGGGGGCTAACCCGTACCTAACCCCCACCTGACACCCCCAATATCTCGGGAACGAAAGGAGATCTAACGTTAATTTTTGCTGATCAAACCGGATCTAACGAATATCTTTCAGAATCCATCAAAAAAAACAGCAAGTTTCAAATTAGGGGGGGCTAACCGTACCTAACCCCCACCTGACACCCCAATATCTCGGGAACGAAAGGAGATCTAACGTTAATTTTTGCTGATCAAACCGGATCTAACGAATATCTATAAGATCCATCCAAAAAACGGCAAATTTCAAATTAGGGGGGCTAACCGAACCTAACCCTCCACCTGACATCCCCAATATCTCTGGAACGAAAGGAGATCTAACATTAATTTTTGCTGATCAAACCGGATCTAACGAATATCTATCAGAATCCATCCAAAAAACGGCAAATTTCAAATTAGAGGGGCTAACCTGTACCTAACCCCCACCTGACACCCCAATATCTCTGGAACAAAGGAGATCTAACGTTAATTTTTGCTGATCAAACGGATCTAACGAATATCTATCAGAATCCATCCAAAAAACGGCAAATTTCAAATTAGGGGGGCTAACCTGTACCTAACCCCCCACCTGACACCCCAATATCTCGGGAACGAAGGAGATCTAATGTTAATTTTTGCTGATCAAACAGGATCTAACGAATATCTATCAGAATCCATCCAAAAAAGGCAAATTTCAAATTAGGGGGGCTAACCTGTACCTAACCCCCACCTGACACCCCCAATATCTCGGGAACGAAAGGAGATCTAACGTTAATTTTTGCTGATCAAACCGGATCTAACGAATATCTATCAGAATCCATCCAAAAAACGGCAAATTTCAAATTAGGGGGGCTAACCTGTACCTAACCCCCCACCTGACACCCCCAATATCTCGGGAACGAAGGAGATCTAAAGTTAATTTTTGCTTATCAAACCGGATCTAACGAATATCTATCAGAATCCATCCAAAAAACGGCAAATTTCAAATTGGGGGGGCTAACCTGTACCTAACCCCTCACCTGACACCCCAATATCTCGGGAACGAAAGGAGATCTAACGTTAATTTTTGCTGATTAAACCGGATCTAACGAATATCTATCAGAATCCATCCAAAAAACTGAAAATTTCAAATTAGGGGGGCTAACCTGTACCTAACCCCTCACCTGACACCCCCAATATCTCTGGAACGAAAGGAGATCTAACGTTAATTTTTGCTGATCAAACCAGATCTAACGAATATCTATCAGAATCCATCCAAAAAACGGCAAATTTCAAATTAGGGGGGCTAACCCGTACCTAACCCCCCACCTGACACCCCCAATATCTCGGGAACGAAAGGAGATCTAACGTTAATTTTTGCTGATCAAACCAGATCAAACGAATATCTATCAGAATCCATCCAAAAAACAACAAATTTCAAATTAGGGGGGGCTAACCCGTACCTAACCCCCCACCTGACACCCCCAATATCTCGGGAACGAAAGGAGATCTAACGTTAATTTTTGCTGATCAAACCGGATCTATCGAATATCTTTCAGAATCCATCAAAAAAACAGCAAATTTCAAATTAGGGGGCTAACCCGTACCTAACCCCCCCACCTGACACCCCCAATATCTCGGGAACGAAAGGAGATCTAACGTTAATTTTTGCTGATCAAACCGGATCTAACGAATATCTATAAGAATCCATCCAAAAAACGGCAAATTTCAAATTAGGGGGGGCTAACCCGTACCTAACCCTCCACCTGACACCCCCAATATCTCTGGAACGAAAGGAGATCTAACGTTAATTTTTGCTGATCAAACCGGATCTAACGAATATCTATCAGAATCCATCCAAAAAACGGCAAATTTCAAATTAGGGGGGCTAACCTGTACCTAACCCCTCACCTGACACCCCCAATATCTCGGGAATGAAAGGAGATCTAACGTTAATTTTTGCTGATCAAACCGGATCTAACGAATATCTATCAGAATCCATCCAAAAAACTGCAAATTTCAAATTAGGGGGGGCTAACCCGTACCTAACCCCCCACCTGACACCCCCAATATCTCTGGAACGAAAGGAGATCTAACGTTAATTTTTGCTGATCAAACCAGATCTAACGAATATCTATCAGAATCCATCCAAAAAACGGCAAATTTCAAATTAGGGGTGCTAACCCGTACCTAACCCCCCACCTGACATCCCCAATATCTCTGGAACGAAAGGAGATCTAACGTTAATTTTTGCTGATCAAACCAGATCTAACGAATATCTATCAGAATCCATCCAAAAAACGGCAAATTTCAAATTAGGGGGGCTAACCCGTACCTAACCCCCCACCTGACACCCCCAATATCTCGGGAACGAAAGGAGATCTAACGTTAATTTTTGCTGATCAAACCGGATCTAACGAATATCTTTCAGAATCCATCAAAAAAACAGCAAATTTCAAATTAGGGGGGCTAACCCGTACCTAACCCCCCATCTGACACCCCCAATATCTCGGGAACGAAAGGAGATCTAACGTTAATTTTTGCTGATCAAACCGGATCTAACAAATATCTATAAGAATCCATCCAAAAAACGGCAAATTTCAAATTAGGGGGGCTAACCCGTACCTAACCCTCCACCTGACACCCCCAATATCTCTGGAACGAAAGGAGATCTAACGTTAATTTTTGCTGATCAAACCGGATCTAACGAATATCTATCAGAATCCATCTAAAAAACTGCAAATTTCAAATTAGGGGGGGCTAACCTGTACCTAACCCCCCACCTGACACCCCCAATATCTCGGGAACGAAAGGAGATCTAACGTTAATTTTTGCTGATCAAACCGGATCTAACGAATATCTATCAGAATCCATCCAAAAAACGGCAAATTTCAAATTGGGGGGCTAACCTGTACCTAACTACCCACCTGACACCCCCAATATCTCGGGAACGAAAGGAGATCTAACGTTAATTTTTGCTGATCAAACCGGATCTAACGAATATCTATCAGAATCCATCGAAAAAACGGGAAATTTCAAATTAGGGGGTGTAAGGTTCTATGTATATATTCCTGAAACTCAGTTTGTTCGTCAGCCATTTTACTTTCTGTCTTGCTGCAGCTATCTTGCCCTCAGTCAAAATGGAGTTTCCAGCTTGCATGTTCCCGCCCTGATTCTCTCCTTTGCTTCTTAAGCAGCCACAGCTGAGCAATCAGTGCTTCAGAATCTAGCCTGCAGTGAACCTGTGACTTGACTCCTGTAAGCCTTGGACCTTGTACTCCAGCTATTCCTACTGAGGAACTCTGAAGCACTTGTGGACTCTGAACCCTGCTCTTTGAAAGACCCACGTTTGCATGGACTTACGGTAACAGAGAAGAAGATCCTGAATCTGTATTGGAGAGTGATTGCTGAGCTTGGATTACTCTGGCCTGCTGTGTCTCCTGTTTCTGTGTCTGCAAACTGTGTGACTATTTCTGCCAACTTGTATGAAGTAATACAGGACTTTTCTATATCAAACCTGTGACTCCTGTGTTTTCATCGCACCCAAGCACAAGACGCTATATGAACTGTACTACATACATTACAAGATTCTGAAGCCAAAACGTTAGTGTCTGCTGGGTCTGGAAGGCTGTGTCTGCTGTACTGTGGATATCAGACGTCCGGTTGTACTTTCTGTGATGACAGTGGTTGTGACTTCTCACAACCATTCCAGGTGAGCAATTCCCTTAAGTTTTTTCTATTTGCAGTGTTACCACAGGTAAACACTATTGTTTTTTTTTTTTTTCCTTTCTTTTCTCTTTTTTGTCTGCTGTAACTCTGGATATCAGATGTCTGGTTGAAACTTTCTGTGATGATAGTGGTTGTGACTCCTCACAACCATTCCAGGTGAGCAGTTCCTTTAATTTTTTTTTCCTCTCTGCAGTGTTGCCACAGGTGAACACTATTGTTTTTTTTTCTCTCCTCTTCTTCCAGTAATCCTGTCTTAAAAGATCTGGAAAATGGAGGCCCGCATAAAGGAACTTTGCGGAGTGACTGATAATATCCTTGCAGATTTGCAGAATATAAAGACCTGTTTTACAAATCTACAGGACCTCAATAATCACAATTTGCAAGTGGTTGGACAGACTACCCAGGATTTGCGAGCCAGGATTGAGGTTCTAGAGGGGCGAGTCCAGGCTCCTGCCGTAGCCCCGAGTGCTGGGATTCCCAAGTTGCCCCCTTTTCGTTTTGGCGGTGAACGTGAGAAATTCAGGGGATTTATTAATCAATGCAATCTTTTTTTTTCTGCACATGCTTCACAATTTCCCACTGAACGATCTAAGGTGCTTACTATAATTATGTTGCTTACCAACAAGGCTTTAATGTGGGCAAACCCTCTGATTGAGACTGAGGATGATTGTTTGAATCACCTTGATGATTTTATTTCAGCCATGGGGCAGGTGTTTGATGACCCCAATCGAGGTGCAACAGCTGAAGCAGCCATGTTAGCTTTGCGCCAAGGTAAGCACTCGGTAGCTGAATATGCCTTGGATTTCAGGAGATGGGCCCTTGATACCACCTGGGACAGTTCCGCCAAAAAATCTATTTTTCGAAAGGGGTTATCTCCACTGATTAAGGATGAACTTGCTCGTGCCGACCCTCCCACTGCGTTAGGTGACTTTATTAACTACTGCATCCGTATTGATACTCATCTGACTGAACGCAGGCAAGAGAGATGGTTCGAAAGCAATCGTACTAACCTTTTCCTACCTTCCTCTCCAGCTAAGGAACCTTTGAGTAGGATTACACGGGAACCTGAACCTGAACCCATGCAGGTAGACTCTTTACAACGACGGGTTAGTGATGCACGCAAGGAACATCGTTTTAAGGAGAATCTATGTTTCTATTGTGGTAAGTCAGGGCACTTCATTATAAACTGCCCCAGCCGTTCTCGTAAGACTACTGCAGCACTCATTCATTGTGAGTGTTGCGAGAGGGGATCTGTCAGGTCCGAGCCTCAGGCTCCAGAGAGATCTGCAGCAACAGATCTTGATTTCTCGGACTTAAACTCCGTTACCTCTGAGGACGTTGACTGTGTAAACGCTGCCATTTTTCAAGTTTCCTCAGCGGTGTCCCAGCTGAGTTGTAAGAAAAACAATTCTCATTGCTTTCTTTCCATCAAACTCTGGGTTGACTCAGCTTGGGTGTCTAGCTCTGCTATGATCGACTCAGGGCAAGTGGAAATTTTATGGATGTCTCCTTTGCTCTGAAACAGGGAATACGTTCAGTGAAGAAGGCTACTCCAGTACAGATGGAAACTGTGGATGGCTCCCTGCTGACCTCTGGACCAGTGGATCAGGAAACAGAGCCTTTGAGGGTTCTTATGGGTAAAGATCATCAAGAGAAACTGTCCTTTATGCTTATCTCTTCTCCCCACTTTCCCATTATTCTAGGGCTACCATGGCTGCAGGCTCAGAATCCTACCATTAACTGGGAGACCAAGGAATTACACTTTCCAGAGAAACAGATGAGTCCAAAAGTTTCAGCTTGCTCTGTTCCTAAAGGAATCATGTCAGTCCCTGAACTACCAGCTGTATACCAGGACTATGTGGATTTATGTGACAAGAAGAACGCTGACCAGCTTCCTCCTCACCGTCCATATGATTGTCCAATTGAATTATTGCCTGGAGCAGAGATACCTTTTGGTAAGATCTACCCCCTGGCGGGGCCCGAGCTAAAGGCTTTAAAGGATTACATAGATGAAAATCTAGCCAAGGGCTTCATACGCTCCTCTTCATCTCCTGCAGGTGCACCCATCTTCTTTGTAAAGAAGAAAGATGGATCTCTGAGACCATGCGTAGACTATAGGGAACTCAATAAGGTTACTATTAGAAACCGTTATCCATTGCCTTTAATCCCTGAGTTATTGGAGAGAGTGCGACATGCCAAAATTTTTTCTAAACTAGATCTTCGTGGGGCCTATAACTTAGTCCGTATTAGACCTGGGGATGAATGGAAGACTGCATTCAGGTCACGCTATGGACACTTTGAATATCTAGTTATGCCTTTTGGTCTGAGTACCGCCCCAGCCACTTTCCAACACTTGGTGAATGACATCTTCAGGGATCTCCTAGATACATTCGTGGTAATTTATTTGGATGATATTCTAATTTTTTCTAATTCCACAGAGGAACATCATGGACATGTGAGAATGGTCTTGGAACGTCTAAGACAAAATCATCTTTACATCAAACTTGAAAAGTGTGAATTCCATAGGACCGAAATTCAATTTCTGGGGTATGTACTGTCTACACAAGGAATTAGTATGGATGGAAGCAAACCCAAGCCATCAAGGCTTGGCCAAGTCCTAGAAATGTGAAGGAGGTACAGCGCTTCATCGGGTTTGCCAACTTCTATAGACGTTTCATTAGAAATTTCTCTGAGGTAGTGTCACCTATCACTCAACTTACCCGGAAAGAGTCTAGGTTTTCCTGGACTCCCCAAGCCCAGGAAGCATTTTCCCGTCTAAAAGATAAATTTACCACTGCACCTATCCTAGTACATCCCAACCCCGAGCTTGCCTTCATAATAGAGGTGGATGCTTCAGACTGTGCCGTTGGAGCTATACTCTCTCAGAGAACAGGTGAGAAGAATGTCTTGCATCCCTGTGCCTTCTTTTCCCAGCAGTTGTCTTCGGCTGAGAGGAACTACGATGTGGGCAATAGAGAGTTGTTGGCCATTATTGCCGCCTTCAAAGAATGGAGACACCTTCTTCAGGGAGCTGCACAGCAAATAGTCGTCCTGACAGACCATCGTAACCTTGAGTTTATCAGGTCGGCTAAGTGCCTGACTCCTCGCCAGGCTCGCTGGAATCTTTTCTTAAACCAATTTAATTTTATCATCTCTTATAGACCAGGATCGCGCAATGGAAAGGCTGATGCACTCTCTAGGATTTACTCAGCAGAGACACATCCACTTACTCCTCCTAAGACTATTCTTCCTGACTCTAGATTCCTGGGAGTGATTCATAATCAAGACCTACTTAAGGACATCAAGGAAGCATACCATGCGGATTCCTTTTTGGCACAACCCCCAAGGGACGTAAGTCTTGTCTTTAAGAATGGTGTGTGGATTCAGGGACAACGCCTGTATATTCCTGAAACAGTCAGATTGAGAGTATTGCAACTCATTCACGATTCCAAGATAGCCGGGCATAGGGGAATTCTAAAGACACAGGAATTCCTTTCTCGTTTCTTTTGGTGGCCCACTTGCAGGAAGGATGTTTTAAACTATGTCACTTCATGTGAAGTCTGTGCAAGATGCAAAACACCTCGCTCCTCACCAACTGGTCTGTTACAGCCTCTTCCCACCCCGTCCCGCCCGTGGGGATCCATTTCTATGGACTTCATTGTGGAGTTACCAACCTCTCAGGGGAAGAACACCATTCTAGTGGTGGTTGACCGTCTAACAAAGGCAGCTCATTTTATCCCTTGTGTCGGCTTACCCACTGCAAAACAGACATCAGATTTGATGATTAAAGATGTGTTTCGCTTACATGGAGTACCGGATGAGGTTATTTCGGATCGAGGGGTGCAATTCACTTCTAGGTTTTGGCAAAATTTCTGTGCAGCATTGGACATTAAAGTAAACCTTTCTTCTGCTTTTCATCCCCAGACTAATGGACAGACCGAACGAACCAATCAAACCCTGGAGCAGTATCTCCGCTGCTTTATCTGCCACCTACAGGATGATTGGGTGGATCTACTTCCATTAGCTGAGTTCTCGTATAACAACTCTCAGAGTGCCTCCACTAAGCAGTCTCCTTTTTACTCTAATCTAGGTTATCATCCTAACATTCTACCACGATTTCCCATAGAAACGCCTTTACCAGCAGTGGCTGAAAGAATCACGTCTTTACAGAAGAATATGGATCTTCTAAAGGAAAATCTGGAATCGGCTCAAGAAAGGTACAAGAAAGCAGCAGATAAATTTCGTAAACCTGCACCAGCTTTCAAGGTAGGAGACTTGGTCTGGCTGTCAACCAGAAATCTTAAGTTAAGGATTCCATCGTCTAAGTTGGGACATAAGTACATTGGACCCTATAAAATCAGTAAAATTATAAGTGCCGTTGCTTGTCGTCTTCAACTGCCCAGAACTATGAGAATCCACCCTGTCTTTCATGTATCCCTACTAAAGGCTGCGACACCCAATACGTTTCCTGGACGTTCCTCTCCTTGCCCTGACCCAGTGCTAGTCGATGGTCAGGAAGAATTTGTGGTGGAAAGGATTTTAGATTCCAGGTTGTATAGAAATCAGTTACAATATCTGATTAAATGGCATGGCTACCCAGTGGAGGACAACTCATGGGAACCGGTCAATAACGTTAATGCTCCTCGCTTGCTCCGTCAGTTTCATCAGAGGTACCCACACAAGCCTGGTCTGAGGTCATCCGGAGGTTGTCCTTAAGGGGGGAGTAATGTAAGGTTCTATGTATATATTCCTGAAACTCAGTTTGTTCGTCAGCCATTTTACTTTCTGTCTTGCTGCAGCTATCTTGCCCTCAGTCAAAATGGAGTTTCCAGCTTGCATGTTCCCGCCCTGATTCTCTCCTTTGCTTCTTAAGCAGCCACAGCTGAGCAATCAGTGCTTCAGAATCTAGCCTGCAGTGAACCTGTGACTTGACTCCTGTAAGCCTTGGACCTTGTACTCCAGCTATTCCTACTGAGGAACTCTGAAGCACTTGTGGACTCTGAACCCTGCTCTTTGAAAGACCCACGTTTGCATGGACTTACGGTAACAGAGAAGAAGATCCTGAATCTGTATTGGAGAGTGATTGCTGAGCTTGGATTACTCTGGCCTGCTGTGTCTCCTGTTTCTGTGTCTGCAAACTGTGTGACTATTTCTGCCACCTTGTATGAAGTAATACAGGACTTTTCTATATCAAACCTGTGACTCCTGTGTTTTCATCGCACCCAAGCACAAGACGCTATATGAACTGTACTACATACATTACAGGGGGGCTAACCCGTACCTAACCCCCCACCTGACACCCCCAATATCTCGGGAACGAAAGGAGATCTAACGTTAATTTTTGCTGATCAAACCAGATCTAACGAATATATATCAGAATCCATCCAAAAAACGGCAAATTTCAAATTAGGGGGGGCTAACTTGTACCTAACCCCTCACCTGACACCCCCAATATCTCAGGAACGAAAGGAGATCTAACGTTAATTTTTGCTGATCAAACCGGATCTAACGAATATCTATCAGAATCCATCCAAAAAACTGCAAATTTCAAATTAGGGGGGGCTAACCCGTACCTAACCCCTCACCTGACACCCCCAATATCTCAGGAACGAAAGGAGATCTAACGTTAATTTTTGCTGATCAAACCAGATCTAACGAATATCTATCAGAATCCATCCAAAAAACTGCAAATTTCAAATTGGGGGGGCTAACCTGTATCTAACCCCCCACCTGACACCCCCAATATCTCGGAACGAAAGGAGATCTAACGTTAATTTTTACTGATCAAACCGGATCTAACGAATATCTATCAGAATCCATCCAAAAAACGACAAATTTCAAATTAGGGGGGGCTAACCCGTACCTAACCCCCCACCTGACACCCCCAATATCTCGGGAACGAAAGGAGATCTAACGTTAATTTTTGCTGATCAAACCGGATCTAACGAATATCTATCAGAATCCATCCAAAAAATGCAAATTTCAAATTAGGGGGGGCTAACCTGTACCTAACCCCTCACCTGACTCCCCCAATATCTCGGGAACGAAAGGAGATCTAACGTTAATTTTTGCTGATTAAACCGGATCTAACGAATATCTATCAGAATCCATCAAAAAACTGCAAATTTCAAATTAGGGGGGGCTAACCCGTACCTAACCCCCCACCTGACACCCCCAATATCTCTGGAACGAAAGGAGATCTAACGTTAATTTTTGCTGATCAAACCAGATCTAACGAATATCTATCAGAATCCATCCAAAAAAACGGCAAATTTCAAATTAGGGGGGCTAACCCGTACCTAACCCCCCACCTGACACCCCCAATATCTCGGGAACGAAAGGAGATCTAACGTTAATTTTTGCTGATCAAACCAGATCTAACGAATATCTATCAGAATCCATCCAAAAAACGCAAATTTGAAATTAGAGGGGCTAACCTGTACCTAACCCCCCACTTGACAGCCCCAATATCTCGGGAACGAAAGGAGATCTAACGTTAATTTTTGCTGATCAAACCGGATCTAACGAATATCTATCAGAATCCATCTAAAAAACGGCAAATTTCAAATTAGGGGGGGCTAACCCGTACCTAACCCCCCACCTGACACCCCCAATATCTCGGGAACGAAAGGAGATCTAACGTTAATTTTTGTGATCAAACCGGATCTAACGAATATCTATCAGAATCCATCTAAAAAACGCAAATTTCAAATTAGGGGGGGCTAACCTGTACCTAACCCCCACCTGACACCCCCAATATCTCGGGAACGAAAGGAGATCTAACGTTAATTTTTGCTGATCAAACCAGATCTAACGAATATCTATCAGAATCCATCCAAAAAACGGCAAATTTCAAATTAGGGGGGCTAACCTGTACCTAACCCCCCACCTGACACCCCCAATATCTCGGGAACGAAAGGAGATCTAACGTTAATTTTTACTGATCAAACCGGATCTAACGAATATCTATCAGAATCCATCCAAAAAACGACAAATTTCAAATTAGGGGGGCTAACCGTACCTAACCCCCACTGACACCCCCAATATCTCGGGAACGAAAGGAGATCTAACGTTAATTTTTGCTGATCAAACCGGATCTAACGAATATCTATCAGAATCCATCCAAAAAATGGCAAATTTCAAATTAGGGGGGGCTAACCTGTACCTAACCCCTCACCTGACTCCCCCATATCTCGGGAACGAAAGGAGATCTAACGTTAATTTTTGCTGATCAAACCGGATCTAACGAATATCTATCAGAATCAATCCAAAAAACTGCAAATTTCAAATTAGGGGGGCTAACCCGTACCTAACCCCCCACCTGACACCCCCAATATCTCTGGAACGAAAGGAGATCTAACGTTAATTTTTGCTGATCAAACCAGATCTAACGAATATCTATCAGAATCCATCCAAAAAACGGCAAATTTCAAATTAGGGGGGCTAACCCGTACCTAACCCCCCACCTGACACCCCCAATATCTCGGGAACGAAAGGAGATCTAACGTTAATTTTTGCTGATCAAACCAGATCTAACGAATATCTATCAGAATCCATCCAAAAAACGGCAAATTTGAAATTAGGGGGGCTAACCTGTACCTAACCCCCCACTTGACAGCCCCAATATCTCGGGAACGAAAGGAGATCTAACGTTAATTTTTGCTGATCAAACCGGATCTAACGAATATCTATCAGAATCCATCCAAAAAACGGCAAATTTCAAATTAGGGGGGGCTAACCGTACCTAACCCCCTACCTGACACCCCCAATATCTCGGGAACGAAAGGAGATCTAACGTTAATTTTTGCTGATCAAATCAGATCTAACGAATATCTATCAGAATCCATCCAAAAAACGGCAAATTTCAAATTAGGGGGGCTAACCCGTACCTAACCCCCCACCTGACACCCCCATATCTCGAGAACGAAAGGAGATCTAACGTTAATTTTTGCTGATCAAACCAGATCTAACGAATATCTATCAAAATCCATCCAAAAAACGGAAAATTTCAAATTAGGGGGGGCTAACCCGTACCTAACCCCCCACCTGACATCCCCAATATCTCGGAACGAAAGGAGATCTAACGTTAATTTTTGCTGATCAAACCGGATCTAACGAATATCTATCAGAATCCATCCAAAAAACATCAAATTTCAAATTAGGGGGGCTAACCTGTACCTAACCCCCCACCTGACACCCCAATATCTCGGGAATGAAAGGAGATCTAACGTTAATTTTTGTGATCAAACCGGATCTAACGAATATCTATCAGAATCCATCCAAAAAATGGCAAATTTCAAATTAGGGGGGGCTAACCGTATCTAACCCCCACCTGACACCCCCAATATCTCGGGAACGAAAGGAGATCTAACGTTAATTTTTGCTGATCAAACCGGATCTAACGAATATCTATCAGAATCCATCCAAAAAACATCAAATTTCAAATTAGGGGGGGCTAACCTGTACCTAACCCCCCACCTGACACCCCCAATATCTCGGGAATGAAAGGAGATCTAACGTTAATTTTTGGTGATCAAACCGATCTAACGAATATCTATCAGAATCCATCCAAAAAATGGAAAATTTCAAATTAGGGGGGCTAACCTGTATCTAACCCCCCACCTGACACCCCAATATCTCGGGAACGAAAGGAGATCTAACGTTAATTTTTGCTGATCAAACCGGATCTAACGAATATCTATCAGAATCCATCCAAAAAACGGCAGATTTCAAATTAGAGGGGGCTAACCCCCCACCTGACACCCCCAATATCTCGGGAACGAAAGGAGATCTAACGTTAATTTTTGCTGATCAAACCGGATCTAACGAATATCTATCAGAATCCATCCAAAAAACTGCAAATTTCAAAGTTGGGGGGCTAGCTACGGGTTAGCCCCCCCTGGAAAAGATCGTAAATATCTCATTTTGTAGGGGTGATCTAACGTTAGTTTTGGTTGATCAAACCGGATCTAACAAAGATCTAACGAATGTAATCATTTTTTACCCAAATTCTCACTAAGGGGGGGCTAACCCGGGGGTGGTCCCATACAGTCTAGTTAGTATCTTCAGTAGTGAGCCGGCTAGACTGTATAGGCTGCAGTTAGGCAACTGGAAGGAGCCTATATATTCTGCTGGCTTTAATAATTTATACCTTGAAGGAGCACATACTGTACATTCTAGTGTCATGTATGGGCTGCAGTAAGGGCCAGGCAGCAGCCCATAAAGTCTGCTATCTTGAAGACTATATACCTGGAAGGAGCCCATACTGTTGTGAATGGACTTGAAATGAGTTCTGAGCAGAGGCTCCCTCTGGTGGTTACAAGCGGTACTGGACTGTCCAGTGAAGATTGTGAGGATTGGGAATCAGGTGTTACTGACTGGTCTTATTTAAGGGAGTCGCCTTCCCATCAGGGTTGCCGATGATCAATTGTTCTGGTCTCAATCCTTGATTCCTGTTTCCTTTGTAGCCTGCTGTGTCGTGTCTGCATCTCCTGCTAACAGATAAGACATTTTCTACTTTTTGTTTTTGTGCTTGATTTTTGCATTTTGTCCTGCACTTCTGTGGGGTCCTTCAGGGTCCCCTCCGGGGGCTTTTGCCCTCTCAGTTTGGTTCAGCCACTGATGTTTTGTACATTTGTTTTTTCCAGTTTTTTCAGTGGCTGCTGTTTTGATTTTGTTACACCAGAGAACTAATTTAGGTGGTAGAGGTCGTGTGATCTCAGGTGTTTTTGAAATTAGTAGAGTTGGTGCTTTTCAGGGTTTTTTGGGATTGCAGTAAGTGCCCTTCCTATCCTTTTCTATTTAGATAGTTTGGGCCCCAACGTTTGCTCATACTATTTTCTGTCTGTGTCAGTATTTCTTCTTGTCTAACCGCCATACATGTTTGGGGGCTTCCTATGTTCTTTGGGGATCTGCTCCGGGGCAGATAGCTTTCCTCTTTCTATCTTTAGGCATAGTTAGTTTCTCAGGCTGTGACGAGGCGTCTAGGACCAACGTAGGAACGCTCCACGGCTGCCTCTAGTTGTGGTGGTTAGTCAGGGTAATGCAATCTCATAGATTCCAACTGCTCTGGTGTATTGCCTTTTTTACCTGCACTCCTCAGCTACCAAATCATAACAGTATCACCGGCCTAAACTGAAAATTATATGGTACTCACAGAAGGGAAAAATATTGTGAAAGAAAAAAAAAGGTTGTCAGAGTTGTCAGAGATATTTTTCTGTTTGTTGCATTTTTTTTTTTTTTTTCCCTCTGTATCTCTGGGTGCTGGGGAGGATTTTTTCTCTCAATGGAGTTTGCACAGTTGTCTGGCCTGTGGATCAGCTTGCCACTGAGGTTCGGAGTATTGCTACCTATCTTGCTAGGTTGCCTGTTGTGGAACCTAGGATTCCCATGCCAGATTTGTTTTTGGGGGATCGAGTCAAGTTTCTGAATTTCAAAAATAATTGTAAATTGTTTTTTGCCTTAAAATCTAAGTCCTCAGGGAACGCAGCGCAGCAGGTTCAAATTGTCATCTCTCTCCTGCGCGGCGATCCTCAGGATTGGGCTTTTTCCCTGACACCTGGGGATCCTGTTTTGAGTGATGTTGATGCATTTTTTCAGGCCTTGGGGTTATTGTACGATGAGCCTAATGTCACTGATCAAGCTGAAAAAGCCTTATTGGCATTAAATCAGGGGTTTGATGACGCTGAGTTATACTGTCAGAGATTCCGCAGGTGGGCAGTCCTGACCAAATGGAATGACGACGCTTTGGCAGCCCTTTTCCCGAAGGGTCTGTCAGATAATGTAAAGGATGTTATGGTGGTCTTCCCTATCCCCTCTGGTCTCAATGATTCTATGTCATTAGCGATTCAAATTGACAGACGTTTGCGTGAGCGGAGAAGTATGCGTGGAATAGTGTTGCCTTGTGAACCTGCTTCTGAACCCATGCAGTGTGATAGAGTGGTTTCTGGGGCACAGCGTCATGAGTTTCGAAAGCGCAATGGGTTATGTTTCTACTGTGGTGATGCCTCTCATGCTATTTCAGTCTGCCCTAAGCGGGGAAGACGTTTTGCACGCTCAGTTGTCTTCGGTAGTGTTCAGACTAAGTTTTTATTAACTGTTACTCTGATATGCTCTCTGTCCTCATTTTCTGCTCAGGATTTTGTTGATTCAGGAGCAACTATTAACCTGATGGATTTTGATTTTGCTAAACGTTGCGGGTTTCCTTTGATACCCCTACAGAAGTCTCAGGTGATAATGAGGGTTGAACCTGATCATCAGGAGAGCTGCAAATTTTTGGTTCTGTATAATCTGCATGACATTATCGTGCTGGGTTTTCCTTGGTTACAGTCTCATAATCCTGTTTTGGATTGGAAATCTGTGTCTGTAACCAGTTGGGGCTGCCAATGTGTTAATACCAACACTCCTGTTTTTTCTGCCTCCCCCCAGGCTCAGGATGTTCCTGACTTTTTGATTGATTTTTCTGATGTGTTTAGTGAAAGTAAATCTGCATCCTTGCCTCCCCATAGGAGCTATGACTGCGCTATTGAATTAGTGCCTGGTAGTAAATTCCCTAAAGGTCGCCTTTTTAACTTGTCTGTACCTGAACATGACGCTATGCGGTCTTATATCAAGGAATCATTGGAGAAGGGTCATATCAGACCATCCTCTTCACCCTTAGGTGCCGGTTTTTTCTTTGTGGCCAAAAAGGATGGTTCATTAAGGCCGTGTATTGATTATCGTCTTTTGAACAATATTACTGTGAAATATCAATATCCGTTACCCTTGATTTCTGACCTGTTTTCCAGGGTGAAAGACGCTACTTGGTTTACCAAGCTTGACCTCAGGGGGTCATATAACCTTATTCGCATTAAGCACGGGGATGAATGGAAGACGGCATTTAACACCCCTGAAGGGCATTTTGAGTACCTTGTGATGCCCTTTGGGCTCACTAATGCTCCTTCTGTCTTCCAGTCCTTCATGAATGACATTTTCAGGGATTTTGTGGATAAATTTCTGATTGTTTATTTGGATGATATCTTGATTTTTTCTAATGACTGGGACTCTCATGTGAAACATGTTCGAACTGTATTCCAGATTTTGAGAGAGAATGCTCTGTATGTGAAGGGATCAAAGTGTCTTTTTGGCATACAGAGGATCTCATTTTTGGGATTCATTTTGTCTCCGTCTGTTATTGAAATGGACCCGGTCAAGGTTCAGGCCATCTGTGATTGGGTCCAACCTACTTCATTAAAGGATCTTCAAAGATTTTTGGGTTTTGCCAATTTTTATCGTAAATTTATTGGTAATTTCTCGGTTATTGTTAAACCATTAACTGATTTGACCAAAAAGGGTTCTGATGTGGTGAATTGGCCTCCTGAGGCAGTCTCTGCATTTCAGGAACTTAAGCAGAGATTCACTTCTGCTCCTGTTCTACGGCAGCCTGATGTTTCTCTGCCATTTCAGGTGGAGGTTGATGCCTCTGAAATTGGGGCAGGTGCCGTTTTGTCCCAAAGAGATCCAGAGACCTCTAAAGTAACCCTTGTGCCTTTTTCTCTCGAAAATTTTCTCCTACTGAACGTAATTATGACGTTGGTAATCGGGAGTTATTGGCCATGAAGTGGGCTTTTGAAGAGTGGAGACATTGGCTGGAGGGAGCCAAACATCAGGTGGTGGTCCTTACTGACCATAAGAATCTGGTTTATCTGGAATCTGCCAAGCGACTTAATCCTAGACAGGCCAGGTGGACCTTGTTTTTCACACGTTTTAATTTTGTGGTTTCCTTTCTTCCTGGCACTAAGAATGTTAAGGCGGATGCCCTCTCGAGGAGTTTCCTTGCGGACTCTCCTGAGGTATCTGATCCTTCTGTTATTTTGAAAGAAGGTGTAGTTCTTTCCGCCATCTCGTCCAATTTGAGACTGGCTCTGGAGGGGTGTCAGGAGGATAGGCCCGAGCGCTGCCCTGTTGGGAAATTGTTTGTCCGGACCAGTGGAAAAAGAGTGTGATGTCTGAGATTCATTGTTCCGCGTTGGCCGGTCATCCCGGAATTTTTGGTACCAGAGACTTGGTTAGTCGGTCCTTTTGGTGGCCTACCTTGTCTCGTGATGTCAGGGAATTTGTGCAGTCCTGCGGGACTTGCTCTCGCTCCAAGCCTTGCTCTCGCTCTAGTGGTTTGTTGATGCCATTGCCTGTGCCCAAGAGACCATGGACCCATATCTCTATGGATTTCATTTCCGACCTCCCTGTTTCTCAGAGAATGACCGTCATCTGGGTGATTTGTGATAGGTTTTCCAAGATGATACATCTTGTGCCATTACTTAAGTTGCCTTCCTCCTCTGAATTGGTGCCTTTGTTCCTTCAGCACGTGGTTCGTTTACACGACATTCCTGAGAACATTGTGTCTGACAGAGGAGTCCAGTTTGTTTCCAGATTTTGGAGGACCTTTTGTTCTAAGCTTGGTGTTCAGTTGTCTTTCTCCTCGGCGTTTCATCCTCAGACCAATGGTCAAACTGAGAGAACAAACCAGACATTGGAGACTTATCTAAGATGCTTTGTGTCTGCTGATCAGGATGACTGGGTCTCTTTTTTGCCTTTGGCTGAGTTTGCTCTTAATAATAGGGCTAGCTCTGCCACTTTGATGTCTCCATTTTTCTGTAATTCTGGGTTTCACCCTCAATTTTCTTCAGGACAGACAGAGGCTTCTGCCTGTCCAGGTGTTGACTCTGTTGTGGAGCGTATGCAACAGATTTGGGACCAGGTAGTGGAGAGGTTGTCCCTCTCTCAAGAGAGGGCCCAGCGGTTTGCTAACCGGCATAGGACTGATGGTCCTCAGTTTAAAGTGGGGGACTTGGTCTGGTTGTCCTCAAAAAATATTCCTATGAGAGTGGCATCTCCTAAATTTAAGCCTAGGTTCATTGGACCTTATAAGATCATGGAGATTCTTAATCCTGTTTCTTTTCGTTTGCTTCTTCCAGGGACATTTAAGATCCATAACGTGTTCCACAAGTTCTTGTTAAAGAGGTTTGTTGAGCCAGTGGTTCCTACTGCTTTGCCTCCTGACCCTGTTCTGGTTGAGGGCAATATGGAGTTTGTGGTTGAGAAAATATTGAATTCTCGTTTTTCTAGACGGAAACTTCAGTATTTGGTTAAGTGGAGAGGTTATGATCAGGAAGACAATTCTTGGGTGTTTGCTTCTGACATCCATGCTAGGAGACTCATCCGTGCGTATCATAGAACTCATCCTGACCGACCTGGTTGCTCAAGTGAGGGTTCGGTGACCCCTCCTCAAGGGGGGGGTACTGTTGTGAATGGACTTGAAATGAGTTCTGAGCAGAGGCTCCCTCTGGTGGTTACAAGCGGTACTGGACTGTCCAGTGAAGATTGTGAGGATTGGGAATCAGGTGTTACTGACTGGTCTTATTTAAGGGAGTCGCCTTCCCATCAGGGTTGCCGGTGATCAATTGTTCTGGTCTCAATCCTTGATTCCTGTTTCCTTTGTAGCCTGCTGTGTCGTGTCTGCATCTCCTGCTAACAGATAAGACATTTTCTTCTTTTTGTTTTTGTGCTTGATTTTTGCATTTTGTCCTGCACTTCTGTGGGGGCCTTCAGGGTCCCCTCCGGGGGCTTTTGCCCTCTCAGTTTAGTTCAGCCACTGATGTTTTGTACATTTGTTTTTTCCAGTTTTTTCAGTGGCTGCTGTTTTGATTTTGTTACACCAGAGAACTAATTTAGGTGGTAGAGGTCGTGTGATCTCAGGTGTTTTTGAAATTAGTAGAGTTGGTGCTTTTCAGGGTTTTTTGGGATTGCAGTAAGTGCCCTTCCTATCCTTTTCTATTTAGATAGTTTGGGCCCCAACGTTTGCTCATACTATTTTCTGTCTGTGTCAGTATTTCTTCTTGTCTAACCGCCATTACATGTTTGGGGGCTTTCTATGTTCTTTGGGGATCTGCTCCGGGGCAGATAGCTTTCCTCTTTCTATCTTTAGGTATAGTTAGTTTCTCAGGCTGTGACGAGGCGTCTAGGACCAACGTAGGAACGCTCCACGGGTGCCTCTAGTTGTGGTGGTTAGTCAGGGTACTGCAATCTCATAGATTCCAACTGCTCTGGTGTATTGCCTTTTTTACCTGCACTCCTCAGCTACCAAATCATAACACCATACATTCTAGCATCTTCAGTAGTGAGCCAGCTAGACTGAATGGGCTGTAGCCAGGCACCTGGAAGGAGCCCATACAGTCTAGCATCTTCAGTAGTGAGCCGGCTAGACTGTATGGGCTGCAGCCAGGACCTGGCAGGAGCCCATACAATCTAGGCTCAACCGTCCTCCATGTTTGTTTCTATGATAGCGACTAAAACAGAGTTAATTTCTAGAGGGCAGGATGTCACCGGAAAGGGCAGGGCCTCCTTCAGTCCCGGGAGCGAGTTTGCACTTCGAAGGTCCTCTGTGTAGTCGGACTGTCAGGGGAGTGTCAGTTTCTGGGAGCTGCAGCCGCTCATTGGCTGTGCAGCTCCGTGCTTTGATTGGTTGCCAGGCTGCAATTGGCCTGACACTGATTGGTCCATCAGGGCTGCGTGGGACAGGCTAGAAGGTAGAAGGCGCGCCTGTGATAGCTGCTGTATGTCGTAGGCGCGCAGCTGCATTCCTGACCTGAACTACTTGAGCTCTACAGTCATGGCCAAAAGTTTTGAGAATGACACAAATATTATATTTTCACATGATCTGCTGCCCTCTGGTTTTTATGTGTGTTTGACAGATGTTTTTTATCACAGACAGAAATATAATTGCAAACATATGAGTAACAAAAGCTTATATTGACAGTTAGAATGAGTTAATGCAGCAAGTCAATATTTGCAGTGTTGACCCTTCTTCTTCAGGACCTCTGCAATTCTCCTTGGCATGCTCTCAATCAACTTCTGGACCAAATCCTGACTGATAGCAGTCCATTTTTGCACAATCAATGCTTTAATTTTGTTTGTCCACCCGTCTCTTGATGATTGACCACAAGTTCTCAATGGGATTAAGATCTGGGAGTTTCCAGGCCATGGACCCAAAATCTCTATGTTTTGTTCCCTGAGCCATTTAGTTACCACCTTTGCTTTATGGCAAGGTGCTCCATTATGCTGGAAAAGGCATTGTTGATTGCCAAACTGCTCTTGGAGGGTTGGGAGAAGTTGCTCTTGGAGGACATTCTGGTACCATTCTTTATTCATGGCTGTGTTTTTAGGCAAGACTGTGAGAGAGCCGATTCCCTTGGCTGAGAAGAAACCCCACACATGAATGGTTTCAGGATGCTTAACAGTTGGCATGAGACAAGACTGGTGGTAGCGCTCACCTTGTCTTCTCCGAATGAGGCGTTTTCCTGATGTCCCAAACAATCGAAAAGGGGATTCATCAGAGAAAATAACTTTACCCCAGTCCTCAGCAGTCCACTGCCTGTACCTTTTGCAGAATATCAGTCTGTCCATGATGTTTTTTCTGGAGAGAAGTGGCTTCTTTGCTGCCCTCCTTGAGACCAGGCCTTGCCCCAAGAGTCTCCGCCTCACAGTGCGTGCAGATGCACTCACACCTGCCTGCTGCCATTCCTGAGCAAGCTCTGCACTGCTGGTAGCCTGATCCCGCAGCTGAAACACTTTTAAGAGACGGTCCTGGTGCTTGCTGGTCTTTCTTGGGCGCCCTGAAGCCTTTTTGGCAACAATGGAACCTCTCTCCTTGAAGTTCTTGATGATACGATAGATTGTTGACTGAGGTGCAATCTTTCTAGCTGCGATACTCTTCCCTGTTAGGCCATTTTGCATTGCAATGATGACTGCACGTGTTTCTTTAGAGATAACCATGGTTAACAGAAGAGAAACAATGATGCCAAGCACCAGCCTCCTTTTAAAGTGTCCAGTGGTGTCATTCTTACTTAATCATGACAGATTGATCTCCAGCCATGTCCTCATCAACACCCACACCTGTGTTATTGGAGCAATCACTGAAAAGAGGTTAGCTGGTCCTTTTAAGGCAGGGCTGCAATGATGTTGAAATGTGTTTTGGGGTATAAAGTTCATTTTCTAGCCAAATATTGACTTTGCAAGTAATTGCTGTTAAGCTGATCACTGTAACATTCTGGAGTATATGCAAATTGCCATTAGAAAAAGTGAAGCAGTAGACTTTGTAAAAATTAATATTTGTGTCATTCTCAAAACTTTTGTCCATGACTGTATACTGTAACCAGAGCTGTATAGTGTGTAGGTAGCATGTGCGTACCCAGGATCAAAACTAGTGGGGGGGGGCAAGCTATGGTCGATCAGGTTGTAAAATTTTAGAACGAAAAAGTAGAGATGAGCGACTTTGCCTTTTTTAGGGTCGAGTCAGTTTTCATGAAACACAACTTTCTCAAAAGTTGAGTCGAGCTAAATCTGCCGACTATCGGGAAAAGTCAGAGGTCCGACCGAAACATGAAACCCAATGCAAGTTCATGGGGAAGCAAAGTCGGCAGGGAGTGGAGGACAGTAAACACATCTACAGTGCCCATTTCAATGCCAACGACATCAATTCTTATTACTTAAGCTTGGCAACCTTAATTTACTTTATAATAATAGTAACGCATTGAAAACTGGGGGATATTTGGTTAAAGTAGGGGGTGCAGGGCTGGCTACAGGTTTTCATGGGCCACGGGCGAAAGAGTGTCAGTGGGCCCCTTTAACACATACCACAATTCATGATGCTCTGCTACGGCACAGAACTATAGGTATAGTACAATGCCAGATACTTCACTTCTTACATTACATGACTGATATCTATATTAAAATCTACAATAGCTCAAAAACCGGACAGTATATTACTCCATACAGTATTATGGCCACCACATAGTGCGCCATACAGAATAATGAGCCCCATATATTGCTCCATACAGTATAATGAGTCCCATATAAAGCTCCATACAGTATATGATGGGCCCCATATGTTGCTCCATACAGAATGGGCTCCATATAATGCTACATACAGAATAGGCCCCATATGTGCTCCATATGATGCCCAATAACTAATGAACCCCATATGATGCTCCAGTATATGATGGGCCCCATGGATGATGCTCCAGTGTATGATGGGCCTATACACTGTGTGCAGAATTATTAGGCAAATGAGTATTTTGATCACATCATCCTTTTTATACATGTTGTCCTTCTCAAAGCTGTATAGGCTTGAAAGCAAAATGCCAATTATGTAAATCAGGTGATTTGCATCTCAGTAATTAGGAGGGGTGTGGTTTAATGACATCTACACCCTATAGAGGGTGTGCTTAATTATTAGGCAACTTCCTTTCCTTTGGCAAAATGGGTCAGAAGAGAGATTAGACAGACTCTGAAAAGTCAAAAATTGTGAGATGTCTTGCAGAGGGATGCAGCAGTCTTGAAATTGCCAAACTTTTGAAGCGTGATCAGTGAACAATCAAGCGTTTCATGGCAAATAGCCAACAGGGTCGCAAGAAGCGTGTTGATAAAAAAAGGCTCAAAATAATTGACCATGAATTGAGGAAAATCAAGCGTGAAGCTGCCAAGATGCCATTTGCCACCAGTTTTGCCATATTTCAGAGCTGCAACTTTACTGGAATATCAAAAAGCACAAGGTGTGCCATACTCAGGGACATAGCCAAGGTAAGAAAGGCTGAAAAACGACCACCTTTGAACAAGAAACATAAAATAAAACGTCAAGACTGGGACAAGAAATATGTTAAGACTGATTTTTCTAAGGTTTTATGGACTGATGAAATGAGAGTGACTCTTGATGGGCCAGATGGATGGGCCCGAGGCTGGATCAGTAAAGGGCAGAGAGCTCCACTCCAACTCAGATGCCAGCAAGGTGGAGGTGGGGTTCTGGTATGGCCTGGTATCATCAAAGATGAACTTGTGGGACCTTTTCGGGTTGAGGAGTGAGTGAAGCTCAACTCCCAGAACTACTGTCAGTTTCTGGAAGACACCTTCTTCAAGCAGTGGTACAGGAAGAAGTCGGTATCGTTCAAGAAAAACATGATTTTCATGCAGGACAATGCTCCATCACATGCATCTAAATACTCCACAGCGTGGCTGCCAGTAAAGGTCTAAAAGAAGAAAAAATAATGACATGGCCCCCTTGTTCACCTGATCTGAACCCCATAGAGAACCTGTGGTCCCTCATAAAATGTGAGATCTACAGGGAGGGAAAACATTACACCTCTCGGAACAGTGTCTGGGAAGCTGTGGTGGCTGCTGCACGCAATGTTGATCGTAAACAGATCAAGCAACTGACAGAATTTATGGATAGAAGGCTTTTGAGTGTCATCGTAAAGAAAGGTGGCTATGTTGGTCACTGATTTTTTTTTTGTTTGTTTTTTAATGTCAGGAATGTTTATTTCTAAATTTTGTGTTGTTATATTGGTTTACCTGGTGAAAATAAACAAGTGAGATGGGTATGCATTTGGTTTTTATTAAGTTGCCTAATAATTCTGCACAGTAATAGTTACCTGCACAAACAGATATCCTCCTAAGATAGCCAAATCTAAAAAAAACCCACTCCAACTTCTAAAAATATTAGGCTTTGATATATATGAGTCTTTTGGGTTGATTGAGAACATAGTTGTTCAATAATAAAAAGAATCCTCTCAAATACAACTTGCCTAATAATTATGAAACAGTGTATAATGCTCCAGTGTATGATGGGCCTATATAATGCTCCATATATAATGGGCCCCATATGATGCTCCAGTATATGATACGCACCATGGATGATCCTCCAGTGTATGATGGGCCCCATTTATAATGCTCCAGTGTATGATGGGCCCCATTGATGATGCTCCAGTATATGATGGGCCTATATAATGCTCCATATATAATGGGCCCCATTTATAATGCTTCAGTGTATAATGGGCCCCGTATATGATGCTCCAGTGTATGATGGGCCGCATTTATAATGCTCCAGTGTATGATGGGCCCTATCAATGATGCTCAAGTGTATGCTGGGCCCCATATATAATTCTCCAGTGTATAATTCTCCCCATATATTGGTCCGAACATTAAAAAAATGAAATACCTCACCTCGCTGGGCACTGCTCCACTCTGGACTCCTCAGCATCGCCATCTTCCAACTCTCTGCACTTGGACTGTTCAGGCAGAAGGCGTACAGACGTGACGTCATCGCGTTCTCTGACCTGAATGTCACTGTCAGGAAATGCGGAAGACGTCACAACGGTGGAGCAGGGAGAGGTAAGTATTGCAAGTGCTGAGGCCCTGAGCAAGCAGGGGGGCCCACTTGTGGGTGACGGCACTGGCACGGGGCCCCTCATAGTATGCCGGTGTGTCTGACGGCGAGTGGGCCCCCCCACCGTCAGAGACACCTGCATACTATGAGGGGCCCTGTGCCAGTGCCGTCGCCCACGAGTGGGCCCCCCACCTGCTCAGGGCACTGGCACTTGCCCGGGTGCGCCAGGTGCTGACGCCGGCCCTGGGGGGGACAGCCCAGTTAGGGAGGTGGAAAAACTGGCATATGTTGAGGTGTAGGCTGGACATTCAGCAGCTGCAAATGGAGGAATTGGAAAAGTCAGAGGAAGCGGAGGACAAAGCGAGCCATTTTGCTGGCAACCTATGTGTCATCAGGGGAAGGTGGTACAAAATCCTTTGAAACCCAGGCATTGTTCATTTTAATGAAGTTGAGATCACCAACATTTTGGGTCGATAGCCGGGTCCTTCTTTCTGTCAGGATTGATCCAGCTGCACTGAAGGCTCTTTCTGATAGCACACTACCAGCAGGGCAAGCGAGCTCCTGTAAGGCGTATTGTGCCAATTCAGGCCAGGTGTCCAGTTTACAGGCCTAGTAGTTAAAGGGGAATGAACTGTGAGGGAGAACATCAATTGGGGAGGAGAGGTAATTTTGAACCATAGTTGACAACTGCTGTCTCCTGTCTGTTGCAATCGATTCATTATTACCAGTCGTGTGAGCGTTACTCGAGAAATCAGTCCACAACATGGTCATGAAACCCCTGTCTCCAATGCCACTTCGGCTGTGTGCACCACGAACACCTCTTCCATTTGACCCAGTGCGGCTCGTGGTAGGTGGTAGAACCTGCACTGCTGCTGTGTGCTGGGAATGCCTCTAACAAACGGTTTACCAGAGTTGCTTGTTTGTTCGCCAATATTAGCTCTAGGTTCTCTTGTGGCATGATGCTCTGTAATTTGCCTTTATAGCTGGATCGAGGATGCTGGCCAACCAGTACTCGTCATCCTTCATAATTTGTCAATGCGGGGGTCCCTTTTTAGGATCCGCAAGACATAATCACACATGTTGGCCAATGTTCCAGGTGTCAATGATGCACTGACAGTGGTGGGTGGAGGAGCACTTTCTGCCAAATCCACATCCTTCCAGTCACGCACAAACTCTGTACCTGACCTTGGCAAGCCAACATTTTCTCTTGCCCCCTGAGAAGCATCCTCCTCCCCAAAATAATCATCCCCCTCATCCTCCTCTTCCTCTTCTTCCTCCACCTCGTCCAGGACAGTTCCCTGAGAAGACAAAGCCTGACTGTCATCAAGGCCTCCCTCATCCTCCTCTTCCTCCTCCGCTGCAGATGCCTGATCCTTAACCCCTTAATCCCATTGGACGTAATATTCCGTCCATGTGACCTGGTACTTAATTCCCATGGACGGAATAGTACGTCCGGGGGAGCGCAGCTGATCGCCGCCGGGTGTCAGCTGATTATCACAGCTGACACCCGGCCCTATGTGCCAGGAGCGGTCACGGACCGCTCCCGGCACATTAACCCCTGGCACACCACGATCAAACATGATTGCGGTGTACCGGGGCACAGGGGAACACCCGGCTCCCTGCGCGCTCCCCTGAGACACTCAGAACAGCACGATGTGTCGCACTGTTCCGAGGGACTCTCCTCACTGCAGGACCCCGGATCCAAGTTGGCCGCCGGGTCCTGCAGGGAGGCGGCTTCCTCAGTGCCTGCTGAGAGCAGGCACTGAGAAGCCTGCAGCAGTGCCAGAGCGATCGCTGGTGTGACAGTGCTGTGCACACTGTCACACCAGCGATCTGACATTTTACAGTGATGTCCCACCCTGGGACAAAGTAAAAAAGTGAAAAAAATAAAAATAGGAAGTGTAAAAAAAAATTCCTAAATAATAAAAAAAAAAAATATTCCCCAATAAATTCACTTCTTTAATGTAAAAAAAAAAACAATAAAAGTACACTTATTTAGTATCGCCTCGTCCGTAACGACCCGCCCTATAAAACTGTCCCATTAGTTAACCCCTTTAGTGAACTCCTTTAAAAAAAAAAAAAAAACAAGTCTCAAAAACAATGCTATATCATCATACCGCCGAACAAAAAGTGGAATAACACGCGATCAAAAAGACGGATATAAACAAACATGGTACCGCTGAAAACGTCATCTTGTCCCGCAAAAAAAAAGCCGCCATACAGCATCATCAGCGAAACAATAAAAAAGTTATAGCTCGCAGAATAAAGCAATTCAAAAATAATTATTTTTTATATATAATCGTTTTAATTGTATAAAAGCGCCAAAACATAAAAAAATGATACAAATGAGGTATCGCCGTAATCATACTAACCCGAAGAATAAAACTGCATTATCAATTTTACCACACGCGGGACGCTATAAACGCCCCTCCCCCAAAAGAAACTCATTTATTGCTGGTTTTTGTTCATTCTGCCTCACAAAAATCGTAATAAAAAGCGCTCAAAAAATGTCATGTGCCCAAAAATGGTACCAATAAAAACGTCACCTTGTCCCACAAAAAGTAAACCTCACATGACTCTGTGGGCCAAAATATAGGAAAATTATAGCTCTCAAAATGTGGTGATGCAAAAACTACTTTTTGCAATAAAAAGCGTCTTTTAGCGTGACAGCTGGCAATCATAAAAACCCACTATAAATAGTAAATCAAACCCCCCTTTATCACCCCCTTAGTTAGGGAAAAATAATAAAATTAAAAAAATGTATTTCCATTTTCCCATTAGGGTAAGGGTTAGGGTTGGGGCTAAAGTTAGGGTTAGGGCTGGGGCTAAAGTTAGGGTTAGGGTTGGGATTAGGGTTACGTGTGTGTTAAGGTTAGGTTTGTGGTTAGGGTTATGATTAGGTTTGGGATTAGTGTTAGGGGTGTGTTGGGGTTAGGGTTGGAGTTTGAATTGGGGGGTTTCCACTGTTTAGGCACTTCAGGGGCTCTCAAAATGTGACATGGCGTCTGATCTCAATTCCAGCCAATTCGGCGTTGAAAAAATCAAACGTGCTCCTTCCCTTCTGAGCTCTGACATGCGCCCAAACAGTAGTTTACCCCCACATATGGGGTATCAGCATACTCAGGACAAATTGCACAATAACTCTTGGGGTCCAATTTCTTCTGTTACCCTTGGGAAAATAAAAAATTGGGGGCGAAAATATCATTTTTGTAGAAAAAAATATGATATATTATTTTTATGGCTCTACGTTATAAACTTCTGTGAAGCACTTGGGGTTCAAAGTTCTCACCACACATCTAAGTAAGTTCCTTTGGGGGTTTAGTTTCCAAAATGGGGTCACTTGTGGGGGGTTTCCACTGTTTAGGCACATCAGGGGCTCTCCAAATGCGACATGACACCCACAGACCATTCCATCAAAGTGTAAGGTTCTTTGTCTCTGTTGACATGTTCCTTGAAACTCAGTTTTCCGTCGGCCATTTTGCTTTCTGTCTTTCTGCAGCTCTTGCCCTCAGTTAATATGGAGTTTCCAGTTTTCATGTTCCCGCCCTGATTCTTCCCTCTTGCTTCTTAAGCAGCCTCAGCTGAACAATCAGTGCTCCTGAATCAAGCCTCAGTCAGCCTGTGACCTGACTCCTGGAAGCCTTGGACTTGTACTCCAGCTATTCCCTACTGAGGAACCTTGGAACACTTTTGGACTCTGGAAACCTGCTGTTTGGTGAATCCATGTTTGCAGAGGAATTACGGTACAGAGAAGAGATCCTGAACCTGCTTTGGAGATTTATTGTAGTGCTTGAAGTTACTCTGGCCTGCTGTGTCTCCTGTCGCTGTTCCTGCAAACTGTGTGAACTTTTCAGCATGCTTGTATGAAGTAATACAAGTCATTTCATTTCAGCCTATGTCTCCTGTGTTTTCCTCGCACCCAAGCACAAAACGCTATAGGAACTGTACACTATACATGACAAGATTCAGGAGCCAATGTTTAGTGTCTGCTGGGTCTGGGAAAGCCGTGTCTGCTGTGACTGTGGATATCAGATGTCCGTTTAATACCTTATGTGATGACAGTGGTTGTGACTTCTCACAACCATTCCAGGTGAGCGCATTCCCTTAAAATTTTACTCTGGAGTGTTACCATAGGTAAACACTATTGTTTTTTTTTTTTTTTTCCTTTCCTCTTCTCCTTCCAGCACCTCTGCCTTAAAAGATCTGGAAGATAGAGGCCCGCATAAAGGAACTTTGCGGAGTGACTGATACAATCCTTTCAGATGTACAGACTTTAAAAACCCGTTTTGCAAGCCTACAGGACCTCACTAATCATAATTTGCAAGTGTTTGGACAGACTACCCAGGAATTGCGAGCCAGGATTGAGGCTCTAGAGGAATGAGCCCAGGCTCCTGCCATAACCCCAAGTTCTGGGATCCCCAAATTACCTCCTTTTCGTTTTGGCGGTGAACGTCAGAAATTCAGGGGATTTATTAATCAATGCAATTTATTTTTCTCTGCACATGCTTCACAATTTCCCACTGAACGATCCAAAGTGCTTACTATAATCATGTTGCTTACCAATAAGGCTTTGATGTGGGCAAACCCTCTGATTGAGACTGAGGATGATTGTTTGAATCACCTTGATGCTTTTATTTCAGCCATGGGGCAGGTGTTTGATGACCCCAATCGAGGTGCAACAGCTGAAGCAGCCATGTTAACTTTGCGCCAAGGTAAGCGTTCAGTAGCCGAATATGCCCTGGATTTCAGGAGATGGGCTCTTGATACCACTTGGGACACTTCCGCTAAAAAATCTATTTTTCGGAAAGGGTTGTCTCCACTGATTAAGGATGAACTTGCTCGTGCCGACCCTTCCACTGCGTTAGGTGACTTTATTAACTATTGTATCCGTATTGATGCTCGTCTGACTGAACGCAGACAAGAGAGATGGTTCGAAAATAATCGCACTAACCTTTTACTACCTCCCTCCTCAGCTAAGGAACCTTTGAGTAGGATCACAAGGGAACCAGAACCTGAACCCATGCAGGTGGACTCTTTACAAAGACGGGTTAGTGATGCACGCAAAGAACATCGTATAAAGGAAAATCTATGTTTCTACTGTGGTAAGTCAGGGCACTTCATTATAAACTGCCCCAGCCGTTCTCGTAAGACTACTGCAGCAGTCATTCACTGTGAGTGTTGCGAGAGGAGCTCTGTCATGTCCGAGCCTCAGGCTCCAGAGAGATCTGCTGCAAGAGATCTTGATTTCTCGGACTTAAACTCTGTTAGTTCTGGGGACGATGACGGTATAAACGCTGCAATTTTTCAAGTTTCCTCAGCGGTGTCCCAGCTGAGTTGTAAAAGAAACAATTCTCATTGCTTCCTTTCCATCAAACTCTGGGTTGACTCAGTCTGGGTGTCTAGCTCTGCTATGATCGACTCAGGAGCAAGTGGAAATTTTATGGATATCTCCTTTGCTCTGAAACAGGGGATACGTTCAGTGAAGAAGGCTACTCCAGTACAGATGGAGACTGTGGATGGCTCTCTACTGACTTCTGGACCAGTGGATCAAGAAACAGAGCCTTTGAGGGTCCTTATGGGTAAAGATCATCAAGAGAAAATGTCTTTTTTGCTTATCTCTTCTCCCCACTTTCCCATCATTCTAGGGCTACCATGGCTGCAGGCGCAGAATCCTACGATTAACTGGAAGACCAAGGAATTACACTTTCCGGAGAAACAGATGAGTCAAGGAGTTTCAGCTTGCTCTGTTCCTAAAGGAACCATGTCAGTCCCAGAACTACCAGCTGTATACCAGGACTATGACGATTTATGTGACAAGAAGAACGCTGATCAGCTTCCTCCTCACCGTCCATATGATTGTCCAATTGAATTATTACCCGGAGCCGAGATACCTTTTGGTAAGATCTACCCCCTAGCGGGGCCCGAGCTAAAAGCTTTGAAGGATTATATAGACGAAAATTTAGCCAAGGGCTTCATACGCCCCTCTTCATCTCCCGCAGGTGCACCCATCTTCTTTGTGAAGAAGAAAGATGGATCTCTGAGACCCTGCATAGACTATAGGGAACTCAATAAGGTTACTATTAGAAACCGTTATCCATTGCCTTTAATCCCTGAGTTGTTGGAGAGAGTGCGGCATGCCAAAATTTTCTCTAAACTGGATCTCCGTGGGGCCTATAACTTGGTCCGTATCAGACCTGGGGATGAATGGAAGACTGCTTTCAGGTCACGCTATGGACACTTTGAATATCTAGTTATGCCTTTTGGTCTGAGTACCGCCCCAGCCACTTTCCAACACTTTGTGAATGATATCTTCAGGGATCTCCTAGATACATTTGTGGTGATTTATCTGGATGATATTCTAATTTTTTCTAACTCCACAGAGGAACATCATGGACATGTGAGAATGGTCTTAGAACGCCTAAGACAAAACCATCTCTACATCAAACTTGAAAAATGTGAATTCCATAGGACCGAAATTCAATTTCTGGGGTATGTACTATCTCTGCAAGGGATTAGTATGGATGGAAGCAAGACCCAAGTCATCAAGGATTGGCCAATTCCTAGAAATGTGAAGGAGGTGCAGCGTTTCATCGGGTTTGCCAACTTCTATAGACGTTTCATTAAGAATTTTTCTGAGGTAGTGTCACCTATCACCCAACTTACCCGGAAACAGTCTAGGTTCTCCTGGACCCCGCAAGCTCAGGAAGCATTTTCCTGTTTAAAGGATAAATTTACCACCGCTACTATCTTAGTACATCCCAACCCCGAGCTTGCCTTCATAATAGAGGTGGATGCTTCAGACTGTGCCGTTGGAGCTATACTCTCTCAGAGAACAGGTGAGAAGAATGTCTTGCATCCCTGTGCCTTCTTTTCCCAGCAGTTGTCTTCGGCTGAGAGGAACTACGATGTGGGCAATAGAGAATTGTTGGCCATTATTGCCGCCTTCAAGGAATGGAGACACCTTCTTCAGGGAGCTGCACAGCAAATAGTCGTCCTGACAGACCATCGTAACCTTGAATTTATCAGGTCGGCTAAGTGCCTGACTCCTCGCCAGGCTCGCTGGAATCTTTTCCTAAACTAATTTAATTTTGTCATTTCTTATAGACCAGGATCGCGCAATGGAAAGGCTGATGCACTCTCTAGGATTCATTCAGCAGAGACACGTCCACTTACTCCTCCTAAGACTATTCTTCCTGACTCTAGATTCCTGGGAGTGATTCATAATCAAGACCTACTTAAGGACATCAAGGAAGCATACCATGCGGATTCTTTGTTGGCTCAACCCCCAAGGGACGTAAGTCTTGTCTTTAAGAATGGTGTGTGGATTCAGGGACAACGTCTGTATATACCTGAAACAGTCAGATTGAGAGTATTGCAACTCATCCACGATTCCAAGATAGCCGGGCATAGGGGAATTCTAAAGACACAAGAATTTCTTTCTCGTTTCTTTTGGTGGCCCACTTACAGGAAAGATGTCTTAAACTATGTCACTTCATGTGAAGTCTGTGCAAGATGCAAAACACCTCGCTCCTCACCAACTGGTCTGTTGCAACCTCTTCCCACCCCGTCCCGCCCGTGGGGATCCATTTCTATGGACTTCATTGTGGAGTTACCAACCTCTCAAGGGAAGAACACCATTCTAGTGGTGGTTGACCGTCTAACAAAGGCAGCTCATTTTATCCCTTGTGTCGGCTTACCCACTGCAAAACAGACATCAGACTTGATGATTAAGAATGTGTTTCGCTTACATGGAGTACCGGATGAGGTCATTTCGGATCGAGGGGTGCAATTCACTTCAAGGTTTTGGCAAAATTTCTGTGCAGCATTGGACATTAAAGTAAACCTTTCTTCTGCTTTTCATCCCCAGACTAATGGACAGACAGAACGAACCAATCAGACCCTGGAGCAGTATCTCCGCTGTTTTATCTGCCACCTACAGGATGATTGGGTGGATCTACTTCCACTGGCTGAGTTCTCTTATAACAACTCTCAGAGCGCCTCCACTAAGCAGTCTCCTTTTTACTCCAATCTAGGTTATCATCCTAACATTCTTCCTCGATTTCCCATAGATACGCCCTTGCCGGCAGTGGCTGAAAGAATCACTTCTTTACAAAAGAATATGGATCTTCTAAAGGAAAATCTAGAATTGGCTCAGGAAAGGTACAAGAAAGCAGCAGATAAATTTCGTAAACCTGCACCAGCTTTCAAGGTAGGAGATTTGGTCTGGCTGTCAACCAGAAATCTTAAATTAAAGATTCCATCGTCTAAATTGGGACATAAGTACATTGGACCTTATAAGATCAATAAGATTATAAGTGCTGTTGCTTGTCGTCTTCAACTACCCAGAACTATGAGAATCCACCCTGTCTTTCATGTATCCCTACTAAAGGCTGCAACACCCAATACGTTTCCTGGACGTTCTTCTCCTTGCCCTGACCCAGTGCTGGTCGATGGTCAGGAAGAATTTATGGTGGAAAGGATTCTAGATTCCAGGTTGTACAGAAATCAGTTGCAATATTTGATTAAATGGCAGGGCTACCCAGTGGAGGACAACTCATGGGAACCAGTCAATAATGTAAATGCTCCTCGCCTGCTCCGCCAGTTTCATCAGAGGTACCCTGACAAGCCTGGTCTGAGGTCATCCGGAGGTTGTCCTTAAGGGGGGAGTAATGTAAGGTTCTTTATCTCTGTTGACATGTTCCTTGAAACTCAGTTTTCCGTCGGCCATTTTGCTTTCTGTCTTTCTGCAGCTCTTGCCCTCAGTTAATATGGAGTTTCCAGTTTTCATGTTCCCGCCCTGATTCTTCCCTCTTGCTTCTTAAGCAGCCTCAGCTGAACAATCAGTGCTCCTGAATCAAGCCTCAGTCAGTCTGTGACCTGACTCCTGGAAGCCTTGGACTTGTACTCCAGCTATTCCCTACTGAGGAACCTTGGAACACTTTTGGACTCTGGAAACCTGCTGTTTGGTGAATCCATGTTTGCAGAGGAATTACGGTACAGAGAAGAGATCCTGAACCTGCTTTGAAGATTTATTGTAGTGCTTGAAGTTACTCTGGCCTGCTGTGTCTCCTGTCGCTGTTCCTGCAAACTGTGTGAACTTTTCAGCATGCTTGTATGAAGTAATACAAGTCATTTCATTTCAACCTATGTCTCCTGTGTTTTCCTCGCACCCAAGCACAAGACGCTATAGGAACTGTACACTATACATGACACAAAGTCTGCATTACTAAACGTCACTACTTCTATTCCGAGCCCCAACGTGCGCCCAGACAGTAGTTTTCTCCCCCATATAGGGTATCAGCGTACTCGGTACAAATTGGACAACAACTTTTGGGGTCCAATTCCTCGCCTTACCCTTGGAAAACTAAAAAATTGGTGACTAAAAGATCATTTTTGTGGGAAAAAATTGGATTTTTTATTTTCATGCCCAGGCATTATAAACTTGTGTGAAGCACTTGGGGGTTCAAAGTGCGCACCACAGATCTAGATAAATTCCTTAGGGGGTCTAGTTTCCAAAATGGGGTCACTTGTGGGGGGTTTCCACTGTTTAGGCACATCAGGGACTCTGCAAACTGAACATGACATCCATCAAAGTCTGTATTCCAAAATGTCATTACTTCCTTTCCGAGCACTGCGGTGCGTCCAAACAGTATTTGGACAACAACTTTTGGGGTCCAATTTCCTTGGGAAAATCAAAAATTGGGGACTAAAAAAATCATTTTTGTGGAATTGTTTTTTTTTTTCACACCCAGGCATTATAAACTTTAGTGAAACACTTGGGGTTCAAAGTGCTCACAACAGATCTAGATAAGGTCCTTAGGGGGTCTAGTTTCCAAAATGATGTAACATGTGGGGGGTTTCCACTGTTTAGGTACATTAGGGGCTCTCCAAACGCGACATAGTATACAATCTCAATTCCCGCCAATTTTGGTTTGAAAAAGTCAAACGGCGCTCCTTCCCTTCCAAGCCCTGCCGGGCGCCCAGACAGTGGTTTTCCCCCACATATGGGGTATCGGCGTACTCAGGAGAAATTGCACAACAACTTTTTCTGTCCATTTTCTCCTTTTACCCTTGTTAAAATAAAAATTTTTTTGTAAAAGTTCATTTTTGTGACTAAAAAGTTAAATGTTCATTTTTTCCTTCCAAGTTGCTTCAGCTCCTGTGAAGCACCTGAAGGGTTAATAAACTTCTTGAATGTGGCTTTGAGTACCTTGAGGGGTGCAGTTTTTAGAATGGTGTCACTTTTGGGTATTTTCTGCCATATAGACCCCTCAAAGTAACTTCATATGTGAGGTGGTCCCTAAAAAAAATGGTTTTGTACAATTTGTTGTAAAAATGAGAAATCGCTGGTCAACTTTTAACCCTTATAACTTCGTAGCAAAAAAAAATTTCGGTTTCAAAATTGTGCTGATGTAAAGTAGACATGTGGGAAATGTTATTTAGTAAGTACTTTGTGTGACATATTTCTCTGTTTTAAGGGAATAAAAATGAAAAGTTTGAAAATTGCAAAATTTTCACAATTTTTGCCATATTTCCATTTTTTTCATAAGTAACCGCAAATTATATTGAAGAAATTTTACCAATATCATGAAGTACAATATGTCACAAGAAACCATTCTCAGAATCGTGAAGATCCATTGAAGCGTTCCAGAGTTATAGCCTCATAAAGAGACAGTGGTCAGAATTGGCCCGGTCATTAACGTGCATCCACCCTTGGGGGTAAAGGGGTTAATGTGCATCAAAGTTTGCATGAGCAGACGCATAAGTGGGATGCTCATGATTACGATGGCGTCGTCTGCGCTTACCAGTCGTGTGCATTCCTCAAAACACTGATGGACTTTACAGAGGTCTTTCAACTTTTACCACTGCACATCCGACAACTCCATGTCTGCCCTCAAACTGCCTACCTGTGTTAGGCCTCTTTCACACATCCATTGTGCGCCTGACGGCGCCCCCGGCATTTTGCCCGCAGCGCCGCATCCGGCAAGTAGTATGAAAACCGGATGCGCCGCATCCGGTTTTTCGCCGGATCCGGTTCTGTGATCCGTTCAAAAACCGGATCCGTCTCATCCGGTGTATCCGGTTTTGCATCCGTTGACGCCGGAATGCGCCGGATCCGTTTTTTAAGAACGCCCCTTTTTGGGGTTCCAAACATGATTGGCTACTGTAATCCTATATATACACTGTTCCTACATCCCATCTTTGACAGGTTGTAGAGGAGCAAGTGCAGGTTGGAGAGAAGAGCAAGTAGCAAGTGATTGGCGAACATGGATGTCATTATCGGCAATATCTTCAGGAATCTTGTTGATTTCACTGCGGAGATGAATCGATTGAGGTTTATAGTTCTGGAGAAGGAGCGAAAGATTGAGGAGCAGCGCATTATGCGTCAGCGCCAGCGAAGACGACGACGTATGTGGATCCACCCCATCACGGCACAGAGATTAACTCGTGGTGTCTATTCAACACTGAACATAGAGCTGCGACAAAATCCTGACAAGTTTTTTGCATATCTGCGGATGAACAAAGAAAACTTTGCCGATTTGCTGGAGCGTGTTGGAGACCAAATTAAAAAATCGGACACCTACTGTCGGTTCTCGATATCTCCGGCTGAGCGTCTCATGGTCACTATAAGGTAAGCTATATGTATTGGATCTGTTTGCTTGAGCACACTTGTAATTTTATCATTTATTTAACATCACAGGACAACTAGGAAACCATATCAGTATCCAAAATTTTTTTTTATAAAACAGTGTTTTTCATTGATGTTATTATTTTTGGTATCTCCAATAGTTATAGCTGAGTTCTGGTATGTAATGCTGTGTTTCTGAAATAATTTGTAATGTCTATTTTGTTTTCAGATTTCTGGCAACTAGCGAAAGTCTGTCATCGCTTCATTTTCAATATCGGCTGGGAATCTCCACACTATCCGGGATAATAAAGTACACTTGTCGTGCTCTGTGGGATAGTTTGGTTGGAGAATTCCTTCCAGAGCCAACAACAAACAGAGCGATGGCTTGAAATAGCAGACCAGTTTTTATGCATCTGTCAGTTCCCCAATTGCCTGGGTGCCATTGATGGAAAACACATCCGCATTCAAAAGCCTTCAGGAACCGGATCGGAATTCTTTAACTATAAAAAATATTTTTCGGTTGTCCTGATGGCTATTGCAGATGTGGAGTACAAGTTTATTGCGGTGGACATTGGGTCTCATGGACGGTCAAATGACTCCCAAGTCTTTAAACTTTCTGCTATGGGCCGTAAACTGTACGGAAACAGTTTTCAGTTTCCCCCCATAGGCCACTGCCTCAAACCTCAGGCCCACCGATGCCATTCGTTTGTGTAGGTGATGAGGCATTCCAGCTGTCCGAACACCTCTTGAAGCCGTACGCCAGCAGAGGATTAACACATACAAAGCGGATATTTAACTACCGCCTCACAAGAGCCAGACGGATGGTGGAGTGTGCCTTTGGCGTTATGACAGCTAAATGGCGTATCCTTTTGACTGCAATTAACTTGAAGACCGAGACTGTTGATGATGTTGTTAAAGCGTGCGTGGTCCTACATAATTTTGTCCTAACCAAGGAACCAATTTCTATGGAGGACCACAATCAAGAAACAACTTTGCACGACTACAGCAACATTACCACTCGCAGTACAGTCGCGGTTTCAAGAATGAGGGACCAGTTTGCTCAATACTTTGTGTCACCGGAAGGTAGTGTTGACTGGCAGGATGACAGAGTGTGATAAATGTATTTGTTCTTTTAAAAATTTTCTTTACCTTTAAAAGTTTACTTGTCTACCTTCTTGTGTGTTTTCTACTGTCTGTAACCTTTTTGCCATAGTTGTGTCCATGGCTGTTTGTTTTAACAAAAGTATTTCACCTTTTCTCCCAAAAAAGTGTACATTGTAGGCCATGGTTCCCCAAATCCAGTCCTCAAGGCCCACCAACAGGTCTTGTTTTCAGTATTTCCTTTGTATTGCTCAGGTAATAATTGCCTCACCTGTGCAATACAAAGGAAATCCTTTGAAGCTGATATGTTTTTGGTGGGCCTTGAGGACTGGAGTTGGGGAACCCTGGTCTACAATGTACACTTCTTTTGGACAAAAGGCAAATTGTTTTAACAAAAGTATTTCAGCTTTTCTCCCAAAAAAGTGTACATTGTAGGCCATGGTTCTCCAAATCCAGTCCTCAAGGCCCACCAACAGTTTTTTTTTTTCATTATTTCCTTTGTATTGCTCAGGTGATAATTGCCTCACCTGTGCAATACAAAGGAAATCGTGAAAACCTGATATGTTGGTGGGCCTTGAGGACTGGAGTAGGGAACTCAGTTGTAGGGGGTAACCTAACAAAGTACACAATTTTTTGAAAAAGATAATATACTTTGCATACTACTGTACAGAACCCGGGACACAACTTTGGGAAAAAGGTTTCATTTATGAACCTTTTAGCCAAAGTTAGGTGTACCTGTATAACAAATTTAAAACTTAACATCGTATAAATAAAAGACAGAAAACAATGTTAAAACTATGAACAATTTATTGAAAAAAATGTTTTTTAATATAATTTGTATCAAAGTAGGCCTTTTTGCCCAATTTTTCCAGTTTAAATAACCTTTCTTTAATAAATCAACTTTATTATTTTTTTAAACTTTATTTCTTCTTCAACGTTATTATTTTTGTAAACTTTTTTTTTTTAACTTTTTTTTTTTTCAACTTTATTTTTTAAAAGAAATATAACAAGAAATAAATACATAAACTACAGGTCAGTGTAGTGTGGGGTGGAAATACTGCTGGAGGGGCTGCGGGACACTTCGACCGTGGGAGTGTGGAGGGACGACCGGGATGTGTTATGATTTGGTAGCTGAGGAGAGCAGGCAAAAAACGGCAATACACCAGAGAGGTTGGAATCTATGGATTGCAGTACCCTGACTAACCACCACAACTAAAGGCAATCGTGGAGCGTTCCTACGTTGGTCCCAGACGCCTCGTCACAGCCTGAGAGGTTAACTACACCTATAGATAGAAAGAGGAAAGCTATCTGCCCCGGAGCAGATCCCCAAAGAACATAGGAAGCCCCCAAACATGTAATGGCGGTTAGACAAGAGGAAATACAGACACAGACAGAAAATAGTAAGAGCAAACGTTGGGGCCCAATCTGCCTAGAAAGAAAAAGGATAGGAAGGACACTTACTGCAATCCAAAAAACCTTAAAACATATCAACTCTACTAATTGCAAAAACACCTGAGATCACACGACCTCAACACCTAAATTAGTTCTCTGGTGTAACAAAACTAAGCCGCAGCCACTGAAAAAACTGGAAAAGGCAAATGAACAAATAACAGTGGCTCAGATAAACTGAGAGGAGCACAAGCCCCCAGAGGGGACCTGGCTGACCTCCACAGAAGAGCAGGGAACAATGCAAAAAGCAAGCACAAAAATAAAAACAGAAAATATCTTATCTGAGAGCAGGAGAAGAGGAAAGACTCAGCAAGCTTCCAAGTGAACCAGGAACCACAGTTGAGACAAGAACAATTGATCACCGGCAACCATGATGGGAGGGAACCTTCCTTATATAAGACCAGTCTGTAACTCCTGATTGCCAATCTTCATTGAATGGTTCAGTACTGTTTGTAACAACCAGAGGGAGCTTCTGCTCAGAATTCATTTCTAACACATTCACAACAGGGATGGTGGTGTGGAAGGAACAGGAAGAGGTGAAGGGGTGGAAAGACTAAAAGAATGGGAAGACAAGGCAGAACAGGTGGGTGGTGGTGAAGTGGAGGGTTGGGCAGGAGGAGCATGTGACATGGTAGGAATTGGAAGGGGAAGGAGATCGGTATGAGGTAGGAGTGTGGTACGGGGTAGGTGGCTGGTAGTGAGTAGGTTGTTGGTACTGGGAGGTGACTGCAGTTGAGGAGGTGGTTGGTACTGGGGAGTTGTTGGTACTGCGGAGTGTTATGATTTGGTAGCTGAGGAGAGCAGGCAAAAAAGGAAATACACCAGAGAGGTTGGAATCTATGGGATTGCAGTACCCTGACTAACCACCACAACTAAAGGCAGCCGTGGAGCGTACCTACGTTGGTCCTAGACGCCTCGTCACAGCCTGAGAAGCTAACTACACCTAAAGACAGAAAGAGGAAAACTATCTGCCCCGGAGCAGATCCCCAAAGAACATAGAAAGCCCCCAAACATGTAATGGCGGTTAGACAAGAGGAAATACAGACACAGACAGAAAATAATATGAGCAAACGTTGGGGCCCAAACTTCCTAAATAGAAAAGGATAGGAAGGACACTTACTGCAATCCCAAAAAACCCTGAAAAGTACCAACTCTACTAATTACAAAAACACCTGAGATCACACGACCTCTACCACCTAAATTAGTTCTCTGGTGTAACAAAACTAAACAGCAGCCACTGAAAAAACTGGAAAAGGCAAATGAACAAACAACAGTGGCTGAACAAAACTGAGAGGAGCACAAGCCCCCGGAGGGGACCCGGCAGAACCCCACAGAAGTGCAGGACAAAATGCAAAAAGCAAGCACAAAAAACTAAAAGAAGAAAATGTCTTATCTGTTAGCAGAAGATGCAGGCACGAAACAGCAAGCTTCAAAGTGAACAGGAATCAAAGATGAGACCAGAACAATTGATCACCGGCAACCCTGATGGGAGGGAACCTCCCTTACATAAGACCAGTCAGTAACACCTGATCGCCAATCTTCACAATCTTCATTGGATAGTTCAGTACTGTTTGTAACCACCAGAGGGAGCTTCTGCTCAGAATTCATTTCTAGCACATTATCAACAGTACCCCCCCCTTGAGGAGGGGTCACCGAACCCTCATTTGAGCAACCAGGTCGGTCAGGATGAGCTCTGTGATATGCACGGATGAGTCTCCTAGCGTGGATGTCCGAAGCAAACACCCAAGAATTGTCCTCCTGACCATAACCTCTCCACTTAACCAAATACTGGAGTTTACGTCTAGAAAAATGAGAATTCAATATTTTCTCAACCACATACTCCAGATTGCCCTCAACCAAAACAGGGTCAGGAGGCACAGCCATAGGAACCACTGGCTCGACAAACCTCTTCAATAAGGACTTGTGGAACACGTTATGGATCTTAAATGTCCCTGGAAGAAGTAAACGAAAGGAAACAGGATTAAGAATCTCCATGATCTTATAAGGTCCAATGAACTTAGGCTTAAACTTAGGAGATGCAACTCTCATAGGGATATTTCTTGAGGACAACCAGACCAAGTCCCCCACTTCAAACCGAGGACCATCAGTCCTATGCCGGTTGGCAAACCGCTGGGCCCTCTCCTGAGAGAGGGACAACCTCTACACTACCTGGTCCCAAATCTGCTGCATACGCTCCACAACAGAGTCAACACCTGGACAGACAGAAGCCTCCGTCTGTCCTGAAGAAAATCGAGGGTGAAACCCAAAATTGCAGAAAAATGGAGACATCAAAGTGGCAGAGCTAGCCCTATTATTAAGAGCAAACTCAGCCAAAGGCAAAAAAGAGACGCAGTCATCCTGATCAGCAGACACAAAGCATCTCAGATAAGTCTCCAATGTCTGGTTTGTTCTTTCAGTTTGTCCATTGGTCTGAGGATGAAAAGCCGAGGAGAAAGACAATTGAACACCAAGTTTAGAACAAAAAGTCCTCCAAAATCTGGAAACAAACTGGACTCCTCTGTCAGACACAATGTTCTCAGGAATGCCGTGTAACCGAACCACGTGCTGAAGGAACAAAGGCACCAATTCAGAGGAGGAAGGCAACTTAGGTAATGGCACAAGATGTATCATTTTGGAAAACCTATCACAAATCACCCAGATAACGGTCATTCTCTGAGAAACAGGGAGGTCGGAAATGAAATCCATAGAGATATGGGTCCATGGTCTCTTGGGCACAGGCAATGGCATCAACAAACCACTAAAGCGAGAGCAAGGCTTGGAGCGAGAGCAAGTCCCGCAAGACTGCACAAATTCCCTGACGTCACGAGACAAAAGTAGGCCACCAAAAGGACCGACTAACCAAGTCTCTGGTACGAAAAATTCCGGGATGACCGGCCAACGCGGAACAATGAATCTCAGACATCACACTCTTTTTCCACCGGTCTGGGACAAACAATTTCCCAATAGGGCAGTGCTCGGGTTTATCCTCCTGACACCCTTCCAGAGCCAGTCTCAAATTGGGCGAGATGGCAGAAAGAACTACACCCTCTTTCAAAATAACAGCAGCATCAGATAACTCAGGAGAGTCCGCAAGGAAACTCCTCGAGAGGGCATCCGCCTTAACATTCTTAGTGCCAGGAAGAAAGGAAACCACAAAATTAAAACGTGTGAAAAACAAGGCCCACCTGGCCTGTCTAGGATTAAGTCGCTTGGCTGGTTCCAGATAAACCAGATTCTTATGGTCCGTGAGGACCACCACCTGATGTTTGGCTCCCTCCAGCCAATGTCTCCACTCTTCAAAAGCCCACTTCATGGCCAATAACTCCCGATTACCCACGTCATAATTACGTTCAGTTGGAGAAAATTTTCGAGAGAAAAAGGCACAAGGGTTACTTTTAGAGGTCTCTGGATCTCTTTGGGACAAAACGGCACCTGCCCCAATTTCAGAGGCATCAACCTCCACCTGAAATGGCAGAGAAACATCAGGCTGCCGTAGAACAGGAGCAGAAGTGAATCTCTGCTTAAGTTCCTGAAACGCAGAGACTTCCTCAGGAGGCCAATTCACCACATCAGAACCCTTTTTGGTCAAATCAGTCAATGGTTTAACAATAACAGAGAAATTACCAATAAATTTACGATAAAAATTGGCAAAACCCAAGAATCTTTGAAGAGCCTTTAGTGAAGTAGGTTGGACCCAATCACAGATGGCCTGAACCTTGACCGGGTCCATTTCAATAACAGATGGGGACAAAATGAATCCCAGAAATGAGATCCTCTGTACGCCAAAAAGACACTTTGATCCCTTCACATACAGAGCATTCTCTCTCAAAATCTGGAACACAGTCCGAACATGTTTCACATGAGAGTCCCAGTCATTGGAAAAAATCAAGATATCATCCAAATAAACAATCAGAAATTTATCTACAAAATCCCTGAAAATGTCATTCATGAAGGACTGGAAGACAGAAGGAGCATTAGTGAGCCCAAAGGGCATCACTAGGTACTCAAAATGCCCCTCTGGGGTATTAAATGCCATCTTCCATTCATCCCCGTGCTTAATGCGAATAAGGTTATATGCCCCCCTGAGGTCAAGCTTGGTAAACCAAGTAGCACTTTTCACCCTGGAAAACAGGTCAGAAATCAAGGGTAACGGATATTGATATTTCACAGTGATATTGTTCAAGAGACGATAATCAATACACGGCCTTAATGAACCATCCTTTTTGGCCACAAAGAAAAAACCGGCACCCAAGGTGAAGAGGATGGTCTGATATGACCCTTCTCCAATGACTCCTTGATATAAGACCGCATAGCGTCATGTTCAGGTACAGACAAGTTAAAAAGGCGACCTTTAGGGAATTTACTACCAGGCACTAATTCAATAGCGCAGTCATAGCTCCTATGGGGGGCAAGGATGCAGATTTACTTTCGCTAAACACATCAGAAAAATCAGTCAAAAAGTCAGGAACATCCTGAGCCTGGGGGGAGGCAGAAAAAACAGGAGTGTTGGTATTAACACATTGGCAGCCCCAACTGGTTACAGACACAGATTTCCAATCCAAAATAGGATTATGAGACTGTAACCAAGGGAAACCCAGTACGATAATGTCATGCAGATTATACAGCACCAAAAATTTGCAACTCTCCTGATGATCAGTTTCAACCCTCATTATCACCTGAGTAGAGAACTGAGGTTTATTCTCAGCCAAAGGGGTAGAATCGATCCCCAGTAGGGGAATAGACTTCCGTAGGGGTATCAAGGGAAACCCACAACGTTTAGCAAAATCAAAATCCATCAGGTTAATAGCTGCTCCCGAATCAACGAAAGCCTGAGCAGAAAATGTGGACAGGGAGCAAATCAGGGTAACAGTCAACAAAAATTTAGTCTGAACACTACCCAAGACAACTGAGCGTGCAAAACGTCTTCCCCGCTTAGGGCAGACTGAAATAGCATGAGAGGCATCACCACAGTAGAAACATAACCCATTGCGTTTTCGAAACTCATGACGCTGTGCCCCAGAAGCCACTCTATCACACTGCATGGGTTCAGAAGCTGGTTCACAAGGCAACACTATTCCACGCATACCTCTACGCTCACGCAAACGTCTGTCAATTTGAATCGCTAATGACATAGAATCATTGAGACCAGAGGGGACAGGGAATCCCACCATAACATCCTTTACATTCTCTGACAGACCCTTCCGAAAAAGGGCTGCCAAAGCATCGTCATTCCATTTGGTCAGGACTGCCCACCTTCGGAATCTCTGACAGTATAACTCAGCGTCCTCAAGCCCCTGATTTAATGCCAACAAGGCTTTTTCAGCTTGATCAGTGACATTAGGCTCATCGTACAATAACCCCAGAGCCTGAAAAAATGCATCAACATTACTCAAAACAGGATCCCCAGGTGTCAGGGAAAAAGCCCAATCCTGAGGATCGCCGCGCAGGAGAGATGACAATTTGAACCTGCTGTGCTGCGTTCCCTGAGGACTTAGATTTCAAGGCAAAAAACAACTTACAGTTATTTTTGAAATTCAGAAATTTAGCTCGATCCCCTAAAAACAAATCTTGCATGGGAATCCTAAGTTCCTCAACAGGCAACCCTGCAAGATAGGTAGCAATACTCCGAACTTCAGTGGCAAGCTGATCCACACGGCCAGACAACTGTGCAAATTCCATTGAGAGAAAAAAAAAAATCCTCCTCAGCATTCAGAGAAACAGAGGGAAAAAAAAAAAAAAAATCTCTGACAAATCTGACAATTTTCTTTCTTTAACACTATTTTTCCCTTCTGTGAGTACCATACAATATCAGTTTTTGGGCCGGTGATACTGTTATGATTTGGTAGCTGAGGAGAGCAGGCAAAAAAGGAAATACACCAGAGAGGTTGGAATCTATGGGATTGCAGTACCCTGACTAAGCACCACAACTAAAGGCAGCCGTGGAGCGTACCTACGTTTGTCCTAGACGCCTCGTCACAGCCTGAGAAGCTAACTACACCTAAAGACAGAAAGAAGAAAACTATCTGCCCCGGAGCAGATCCCCAAAGAACATAGAAAGCCCCCAAACATGTAATGGCGGTTAGACAAGAGGAAATACAGACACAGACAGAAAATAGTATGAGCAAACGTTGGGGCCCAAACTTCCTAAATAGAAAAGGATAGGAAGGACACTTACTGCAATCCCAAAAAAACCCTGAAAAGTACCAACTCTACTAATTACAAAAACACCTGAGATCACACGACCTCTACCACCTAAATTAGTTCTCTGGTGTAACAAAACTAAACAGCAGCCACTGAAAAAACTGGAAAAGGCAAATGAACAAACAACAGTGGCTGAACAAAACTGAGAGGAGCACAAGCCCCCGGAGGGGACCCGGCAGACCCCCACAGAAGTGCAGGACAAAATGCAAAAAGCAAGCACAAAAAACTAAAAGAAGAAAATGTCTTATCTGTTAGCAGAAGATGCAGGCACGAAACAGCAAGCTTCAAAGTGAACAGGAATCAAAGATGAGACCAGAACAATTGATCACCGGCAACCCTGATGGGAGGGAACCTCCCTTATATAAGACCAGTCAGTAACACCTGATCGCCAATCTTCACAATCTTCATTGGATAGTTCAGTACTGTTTGTAACCACCAGAGGGAGCTTCTGCTCAGAATTCATTTCTAGCACATTCACAACAGCGGAGGTGGTTGCAATTGAGGAGGTTGTTGGACCTGGGGAGGTGGCTGGTATTGAATAGGAGGGGGAGGAGGGATGGCAGGTGGAGGGGGGGAGGATGTACGGCGGCTGTAGGGGGGGGAGGTTGAGGAACGACTGGGGTGGATTGAGGATGGGAGAGAACCTGCACTAGAGCAGTGTGGCACGTGTGCATCACATACATCTGCTGGTCAGCAGATAGCGGATCTATGCGCTCTGCAACCGACCTAAAAAAACTGTGGTTCGGTGATGCTCTTGCCTCTGACTGCACACTTTGCAGAAGTGTCTTTACCTCACCAACTAGGGAGGTTATCTGATGAACGCCTGCGGCAACTAGTTCAGTTAATAACTTAAGACAGTTCTGGAAAGATGCATTCATATGCAAGAACTCGGGCGCATAGTTCTTTTCCTGACCCCTCTGACGCTGCCGCCCAGTACCCGCAGCTGTACTAGAGGTGGCAAGGTCAGAAGGGTGGGGTAAAGGGAATGCTATATCCTGACCAGCAGATTCATGTAAAGCAGCCGGCCACGCTGCTCCAGCGCTGGTGGAGGGGACAGCGGGATCAACTGTGTGGGAAGGTGCAGATGTAGAGGGTTAGTCGAAGTGTCCCTCGGTGTCGGTCTCGTGAGGGATCGCTCTAGAAGGCGCCAACTCTGCGGGCGCCCGAGTGCTGGTCACCGTGCTGTGGAAGAAAGAAAAAACATAAAATTAATATACAGATGTGGAATGGCCCTGGCTACAAAAAAAAACATTGGATACATGTTAACATTTGATGGTAATATTTACCTTCTGGTGACCATTGTTTCACGCAGGAACGCCAGAGCTCGTGCGTACTTGTACTTGCTCTAGCGTCCTGAAGAACCACTCGGGGCCCGCATCTCCTTATTAAACTCCTTCTTAAAGCGATCCCTCACAGACTGCCACCGCTTCACAATTCTCTCCCCTGAAACGAGAAAGCACACATTGGTTAGTATACAACATAAGGGTTTCCCAAACTTCATTCCTCGTGTACCCCAGAGGTCATGTTTTCATTATTTCCATTGTGTTTCACAAAAGGAAATCATGAAAACATGAGGCGTGGGTGACACGAGGACAGAAGTTTTGGAAACACAGCTTTACAGTCAGCAACATGAACTATACTTACGGTATTTAGTCTGGGACCTAACATCGAGGTCCTCCCAGCGGTCCACCATTGCCGCTGCCACTTTCTCCCAGAGCCGTCGGGTCACAATTTGATCCGAATGCCGGTGGTCCCCCATGTTCCACAGCGGCTCCCTTTCTCGGACCAGATCAATCATTAGTTCCATGTCCAGGCCCTCCTCCGTGTCCGAGTCGGGAGCACGCTGTGAAGCCTGTGAAATTAAAAAAGAAAAAAAAAAAATTACCATACACATTATTTGAAAATGTCAAAATTATACATGTTAAACTGGAAAAATTTGTGCCAAAACTTTAGAGATTACACGTTTTGTAAAAATTTTATGAAATGCTACCAAAAATGGTAGATAAGTCAAAAATGTTAAACAAAAAGTACATTTAAAAAAAAACAACAAAAAAAAATAGAAAAATTTACGTTTCAAAAATTAAAACTATGAATTAAAAAAAAAAAAACTTACACGTTGAGAACCGCCGACAGTCTCACGACGATGACTCTGTGAGGTGCTGGGAGGAACCCTCTGTTGGCTCCCAGATCCGAGAGACTAAAATGAAAATAAAAATTATGATATTGGCATGTGTTGGCCGCTGTGTCAAGTATGTACTAAATGGTTTTCTATGTGTTGTGTGTAGTGTGATGTTGTGTTTCTGCGATCGATGCAGGATACTTACGAATTGTGAGCCCACTCTGGGTATCTCTCCACCCTGTCCTTCTTCCTCTGGGAGCTCCTCGTCATCTTGCGATTCCTGTTATTTAAAAAAGACAATCAAGACATATATCCCACAGATGGATTGTGAAGAGAAAAAAAAAAATAGATATTTTTACCGCCAATTGCTGACGATGGGTAGGAGGGCTCCCAGAAGAAGATGTGTCACGCTCTGGCTCAAGTGGCTGGGAGGGAGGAGATGGCGATGCTGCTGCCGCCGCTGCTGCTGCTGACGCCGCCGCTTCTTCGGCCAACGCCGCCATTGCGGCAGCTGCAGCAGCTGTTTGACGGTCTCTGCTGTGGAAGAAAGAAACAAAAAGGGACAGTGAATATATTTCTATATTCCTTGTCCCTGGCTGAAAGAGAAAAACAAACATGTAATTTTTTCGAGAAATGGGGGATGTAATATTTACTTTCTGCTGGCTTCCCTCCTAGCCCGCCTCTCCTCCTCTCGTCTCTCTGACGCCTCCAAAGCCGCCTGTTGTTGCCGTCTTCTGCTGTTGAGTAAAAAGGGACTGTGAATTTACTATTCCTTGTCCATGGCTGAAACAAAAACAAAGATGTAATTTAGAGCAAAATGGGGGATGTCATAGTTACTTTCTGCTGGCTATCCTCCGAGCTTGGAGGTCCTCTCCTCCCCTCTGTTCAACTAGTGCTTCAGCCGCCGCCGCCTCTCATTGACGTCTTCTGCTGTTGAGTAAGGACACAAAAAGGGACAGTGAATATATGTGGATTCCTTGTCCCTGGCTGAAAGAGAAAAACAAACATGTAATTTTTAGTGAAATGGGGGATGTCATATTTACTTTCTACTGGCTTCCCTCCTAGCATCCAGGATGTCCTGCGCCCTTTCAGCTGCAGCATCAATTCTTCTGCTGTGGAATAAACAGACAAAAAGGAACTGTGTTAATATGTACTGATTGTCCCTGTTTTAAAATATAAGATTCAAACATGGACATTATTGAGCTTTATGTTTTACCGAACACAACATGCCGTCATTAATTGTAGCCATAAACAGTACCAGGGGGAAACACTATCCCTGCCAAACAAAAAAAAACACGATACAGTACCAGGGGGAACCACCCGATCCCCAAAAAAAAAAAATTTGGAAAAAAAAATAAACATTATGATATATAAAAACATGCACATTTCAGATAGCAGCATGAGGAGCAAAACCATGACAGGCCATAAAAAAAATTCAAAAATAAAACAGTAGATCAACATTATGATACAAAAAACATGCACATTTCAGATAGCAGCATGAGGAGAAAAAACGTCACAGGACAAAAAAATTATGAAAAAATAAAACAGTAGATCAACATTATGATACAAAAAACATGCACATTTCAGATAGCAGCATGAGGAGAAAAACCGTCACAGGCAAAAAAAAAATTTTAAAAATAAAACACTACATCAACATTATGATACAAAAAACATGCACATTTCAGATAGCAGCATGAGGAGCAAAAGCATCACAGGACAAAAAAAATATTTAAAAAATAAAACACTACATCAACATTAGGATACAAAAAACATGCACATTTCGGATAGCAGCATGAGGAGAAAAACCGACACAGGCCAAAAAACAATTATGAAAAAATAAAACACTAGATCAACATTAGGATACACAAAAAATGCACATTTCAGATAGCAGCATGAGGAGCAAAAGCATCACAGGACAAAAAAAAAAAAGTTGAAAAAATAAAACAGTACATCAACATTAGGATACAAAAAACATGCACATTTCAGATAGCAGCATGAGGAGCAAAAGCATCACAGGACAAAAAAAATATTTAAAAAATAAAACACTACATCAACATAAGGATACAAAAAACATGCACATTTCAGATAGCAGCATGAGGAGCAAAAGCATCACAGGACAAAAAAAAAAAGTTGAAAAAATAAAACAGTACATCAACATTAGGATACAAAAAACATGCACATTTCAGATAGCAGCATGAGGAGAAAAAACGTCACAGGACAAAAAAATTATGAAAAAATAAAACAGTAGATCAACATTATGATACAAAAAACATGCACATTTCAGATAGCAGCATGAGGAGAAAAACCGCCAAGGCAAAAAAAATTTTTTAAAAATAAAACACTACATCAACATTATGATACAAAAAACATGCACATTTCAGATAGCAGCATGAGGAGCAAAAGTATCACAGGACAAAAAAAAATATTTAAAAAATAAAACACTACATCAACATTAGGATACAAAAAACATGCACATTTCGGATAGCAGCATGAGGAGAAAAACCGACACAGGCCAAAAAACAATTATGAAAAAATAAAACACTAGATCAACATTATGATACACAAAAAATGCACATTTCAGATAGCAGCATGAGGAGCAAAAGCATCACAGGACAAAAAAAAAAAAATAAAACACTACATCAACATTAGGATACACAAAAAATGCACATTTCAGATAGCAGCATGAGGAGCAAAAGCATCACAGGACAAAAAAAAAAAAGTTGAAAAAATAAAACAGTACATCAACATTAGGATACAAAAAACATGCACATTTCAGATAGCAGCATGAGGAGCAAAAGCATCACAGGACAAAAAAAATATTTAAAAAATAAAACACTACATCAACATAAGGATACAAAAAACATGCACATTTCAGATAGCAGCATGAGGAGCAAAAGCATCACAGGACCAAAAAAAAAAATTGAAAAAATAAAACACTACATCAACATTATGATACACAAAAAATGCACATTTCATATTGTCGCAGGAAGACCAACCACATCACACCAAAAACATTTAAAAAAAAAAAAATAGATCAACATTATGATATAAAAACATTCACATTTCAGATAGTAGCAGGACAAGCAACCACATCACAGGCCCAAAAAATTTTTTTAAAAATAAAACACTAGATCAACATTATGATACACAAAAAATGCACATTTCATATTGTCGCAGGGAGACCAACCACATCACAGGCAAAAAAACAGTACCAGTAGATCCACATTATCAATGAAACACATTCACTACAGTAGCAGGGGATACACAATATAACTTCACAAACATGCGTATTTGAAACACTACCAGGGGGACCCACCCCATCATCTGAAATTACATTTCGTACAGTACCAGGGGAACCAAAACCATCACAGAAAAAACATGAATTTGAAAATGTCCCAGGGTGCCAAAAAAATGCAGTAGCTCAGACAGCATTGGTGACATATGCATTGTAAAATTTGGGTTGGGGGGTCTCATATTTACCGTCTGTTGTCCTGGCGCTCCATGCTGCTGGCTGCGGATCCTGGCTGCGTAATGTCTCCTGGCTGCGTATGTCTCTCTGGATGCGTCTCTCTGGATGCGTCTCTCTGGATGCGTCTCTCTGGCTCTGTCTCTCTTGGTCATGTGCATGTGTCTGATGTCCCACTGCATGCTTTTTTATATGTTTGCTGAGGGCTGGTATCTGTTTGCTGTGGGCTGGTATCTCAATTAAAAAACTGGATCCGGCCACCGGATCCGGCTCTTGCCGGATCCGCCGCATTGCGACGTCCATAGACTTTCATTGTAACAAAAGCCGGCGCTTCCGGCTTTTTCGCCGCAGACAAAAAACGTGACATGCAACGTTTTTGCCAGACGCCGGACGGCGACCAGACACCGCATCCGGCAAAAACCGGACGCGCCGCAGGGACATGCAGCACCATCTGGCACTAATGTTAGTCAATGGAAAAAAAAACGCATCCGGCATTACATTTCGCCGGATGCGGTTGGACAAAAAAATGCCGGAGGGCGCCGTCAGGCGCACAACGGATGTGTGAAAGAGGCCTTATAGCTCTGAATTCCGCAGGTGGTCAGCTGATACTAAATTGAATGACCCGGCTCTCAGAAGCCAATTCCTTCAGGGTCTCACTGAAAGGTTGAAGGACGTATTAGCAGCGTATGAGACTCCCGTGTCGTTGGAGGCTGCCATGTCCTTGGCTATTCGGGCGAATAGACACCTGCGGGTCAGATGGGAAAGACCACCTCCTTCTGAGCCCTCTTTCCAGGATAATATCCCAGTGCCAGAGAGAAGGTCCATGGGTGAACCTCTGCTTGCGGAGTTAGAGGAACCCATGCAGTTGGTGGGTGCATTCACGTCGTATGTTTCCCCTGACATTTGCAAGAAAAAGGTGTATGTTTTTTTGTGGGAGGAAGGGACATTTTATTGGGGCATGTCCTGCAATTTCAAAGCAATAAAAATACTCAATTAACCCCTGGGAGCCTTGAGTTTGATAATCAAGGGTGTATTTGTTTTCAACCTGCAATTCTCCTTTTGTCCTGACAAAGGAGGTGGTGTTAGAGAGCAGGTCTGAAAAAATTTCTGTGTTTGTAGACAGTGGACCTGGAGTCAGTATGGTGTATGCTGAGTTTGCTAGAACTCATGGTTTTGTCTGCTCTAACTTGGCTAAAAATATCCCTATTTGCGCCATCGACTCAGCACCACTTGCACAGAGAACACTGACACAGATTGTTTATAACATAAGACTGAAGGTGGGGTCTTTCATTATAAAGTAATCCCTTGTTCTGTTGTGAAAGATCTCCACACTCCAATGATTCTGGGTTTGCCCTGGTTGGTGAACCATCATCCAACTGTGGATTGGCAATCCAGAGAGATTGTAAAGTGGGGAGATTATTGTCATGGTAACTGCCTAAATGTTTCCCCTTCTGCTGTATCCATAGGGACCTTACTGGCATTTTTGTCTGATTTTGAGGACCCTGCCCCAATTTTGCAGAAGAGGGTAGGCATCTCGGCCTTGTACCCTGACGGTGAGGTGTTGGAGGTTCAGGGGTCGCTTCTGCCTCCTGCCCTTCAAGGGAGGTTATTTGTGCCATCTAATTTGCGCTGAAAAGTAACCAGAAAATTTCATGACTCTGTACGTGCTGGTCACCCATGTGGTAAGGCAACCGTTGACCTCCTTTCTCGCCGTATTTGGTGGCCAGTGTTGCATCGGGATGTGGTTGAACAGGTGTCTGATTGTAGTGTTTTGCGCACGGTCTAAAGTACCGAATACCCATCCATCTGGTCCTGTTTTGCCACTACTTGTTCCTAGCAGGGTCAGGGGAGACAGGTATAAACGTATGACTGTCAGTAAACGTTTGCCAGGTACGGACCTGAATGTGAATAACTTTGTGTGGTTGTCTACCAGGAATATCAGGTTGAGGGCTCCTAACTGGAAGTGGGAACCTAGATTCATTGGTCCCTATAAGATAACCGCTGTCACTGGTCCAGCAGCAATTTGTCTTGAGCTACCTCAGGCTCTTAAGAGCTACGATGTTTTTCACAGGTCATTGCTCAAGAGATATGTTGAACCTTTTGAACCCTCAACCCTTCAACCGCCTCCAATAATGGTTGATGCTAATCTAGTGTTTCAGATTTCGAGGAATGTAGATTCTCGCCTCCAATATTTATTTGCTATAATACTTGGTGCATTGGAGGGGTTATGGTCCAGAGGAAAGGATGGGGGTTTCTGCATCAGAGGTGAACGCCCCCAGGCTGGTTTGTTCGTTCCACACCCCTTATCCAGAGAAACTTGTCCTGAGTGTCTGGAGGACACTTGTAGAAGGGGCTACTGTCACGGGTGTGTCAGAGTCTGCAGAGAGTCACACTGCATCTGGCAGCAGAAGGGCTCAGCAGTTTGCTTTGCAGAATTCTTCCTGATGCTTCTGACTCTATGACCGAGTGGCAATCTTCCCCCGACTTTAATGGACACACCTGGGCCTGGGTGTTTATAACTCACAGCTTGCTGTTGGGTGTTGTCAGTGATATTTCCATTTCCCTGTTGAGGCTTTGAGCTATAGCAGTCCGCTATCTTCCTGATGTTTGGAGGACGTCTGTGTTTCTCTGAGTCTACTCAAGCTAAGTGTTCCCCTTGTTTGTGTATCCCATCTGTCTTTAGTTATACTGGGAAACAACCAGCGTTTACCCCATCTTTCCCTAAGCAGGACTTACTGTTAGCTCAGGCAGGGATTAGGTATCCTGCTCGGTGATAGGTGCAGAACCTATATAGGGAGGCATAGGGCAAACAGGGTGACGTCAGATCTTCCAAGGGGTCTCCACTCCCCACTTCCCCAATGTTGGACTCCCTTCCCCTTAACCTTTGTGTGGCACTTAGTCTTTCCTTCACCGTGCGTGACAAAAGACTTCTCTCTCCTTTAGTTTGAGGTCCCTATTGCCACCTTCTCTGGCTAAGGGTATGGATTCCAAGACCTGGAATCGAAGTTGTTGTACTATGGCCAGCGGAAGTGAAATGTACTTGGGTAGGTAACATGTTCCTCTTACATCTCATGGTAGATTTATGCTGAGAAATGCCGTCTGATATGCTGAGTGGTCTTGTCCACATATCCGAGACTGCATCGACACTTGATCAAATAGATCACATACGAAGAATCGCAAGTATGGTAGCCTTTTGGGGAACTTCCTGCCCCTCAGTAGCGTAGCTACCGGGGAGCAGAGAGAGCGGTCTGGGCCCCGCGCTCTGAGGGGGCCCGCCCAGAGCTATGCTACTGTATGGAAATGGTTTTAGCTTCCGGTGACTACCTCTTGAAGCTCATCAAGAGAATGCCAAGAGTGTGCAAAGCAGTCATCAAAGCAAAAGGTCTCTATTTTGAAGAACCTAGAATATAAGAAATATTTTCAGTTGTTTCATGCTTTTTGTTAAGTGTATAATTCCACATGTGTTAATTCATAGTTTTGATGCCTTCAGTGTGAATTTACAATTTTCATAGTCATGAAAATACAGAAACCTCTTTAAATGAGAAGGTGTGTCCAAACTTTTGGTCTGTACTGTATATAAGCAGGAAAGAAAAAAGGAGGGGGGAGAAAGAAGGAAAGGTATAAGGGAAGGGGTTGGGAATGGAGAGGAAAAGGGAAATATATATTAAGTCTCAACAGGGCTCTCTAATCAGTCCCCAGTGCCAATCTGAATCCACCCCACCGGGCCATTGGCACATCACTCAAACAGCCTATAAATGGTGAATCTCGAAATAGAATCCACACACTCCATATCCTCCTAAATTTGACAGTACAGTCATTGCCAAAAGTTTTGAGAATGACACAAATATTATATTTTCACATGATCTGCTGCCCTCTGGTTTTTATGTGTGTTTGACATGTTTTTTCACAGACAGAAATATAATTGCAAACATATGAGTAACAAAAGCTTATATTGACAGAATGAGTTAATGCAGCAAGTCAATATTTGCAGTGTTGACCCTTCTTCTTCAGGACCTCTGCAATTCTCCCTGGCATGCTCTCAATCAACTTCTGGACCAAATCCTGACTAATAGCAGTCCATTCTTGCACAATCAATGCTTTCATTTTGTCAGAATTTTTAGGTTTTTGTTTGTCCACCCGTCTCTTGATGATTGACCACAAGTTCTCAATGGGATTGAGTTCTGGGGAGTTTCCAGGCCATGGACCCAAAATCTCTGTTTTGTTCCCTGAGCCATTTAGTTACCACCTTTGCTTTATGGCAAGGTGCTCCATCATGTTGGAAAAGGCATTGTTGATCGCCAAACTGCTCTTGGAGGGTTGGGAGAAGTTGCTCTTGGAGGACATTCTGGTACCATTCTTTATTCATGGCTGTGTTTTTAGGCAAGACTGTGAGAGAGCCAATTCCCTTGGCTGAGAAGCAACCCCACACATGAATGGTTTCAGGATGCTTAACAGTTGGCATGAGACAAGACTGGTGGTAGCGCTCACCTTGTCTTCTCCGAATGAAGCGTTTTCCTGATGTCCCAAACAATTGAAAAGGGGATTCATCAGAGAAAATAACTTTACCCCAGTCCTCAGCAGTCCACTGCCTGTACCTTTTGCAGAATATCAGTCTGTCCATGATGTTTTTTCTGGAGAGAAGTGGCTTCTTTGCTGCCCTCCTTGAGACCAGGCCTTGCTCCAAGAGTCTCCGCCTCATAGTGCGTGCAGATGCACTCACACCTGCCTGCTGCCATTCCTGAGCAAGCTCTGCACTGCTGGTAGCCCGATCCCGCAGCTGAAACACTTTTAAGAGACGGTCCTGGCGCTTGCTGGTCTTTCTTGGGCGCCCTGGAGCCTTTTTGGCAACAATGGAACCTCTCTCCTTGAAGTTCTTGATAATGCGATAGATTGTTGACTGAGGTGCAATCTTTCTAGCTGCGATACTCTTCCCTGTTAGGCCATTTTTGTGCATTGCAATGATGACTGCACGTGTGTCATGGGTGTATCGCCACGAAGATCGTCGCGATTGCACATTCTGACTTCTCGCAGCTGAGTTGCTGTTTCTTTGTGTTTGGTAGTGAGGGAGTTAATTTTACCTAGCTCTTGGCTAAGACTAGGTCCAGCCTGCCCGGCTGCTTTTGATTATGCACTAATTAGCTTCCTTTATATACCTGCCAGTCTGCTTGTTAGATGCCGGTGAAAGCTTACATGCAGACCAGTAGTTTGGATCAGGTCATGAGAAGACTTAAGTTAAGAGTTCCTTTGTGGTTTCTCCTCTCCTCGATTATAGTTTATCTCCTAGACCTTTTGTGTTCCCTCTGTGTTTAAGTGTTGTATGCAAGACAGTGTTTACTTTGTCCCCTGTCTGTCTCGTTTGTCTGTACTGTTTGTTAAGCAGTAACCTGCCTATTCCCTGTGTGGTAATCAGGGTCCTTCTGAGGACTAGATTACAGTTGTCAGGGACTTATAGGAGACAGGGTTACGTTGGCGGCCTGGACCTCTGTACCATTAACAGTACCTCCAGGTTGAGGGACGAGTCAGGTCCCCAGTTTAGGGTCAGCATAGACCCCGGTCCACCTGCAGCCTGAGTACAGTATTATACGTCTTCAGGATTCACCCACAGTACAACGGATATTATGTCAGGTAATACTATACTTTATATACATGTTGAGATTTCCTATTTATATGTTATATTGCATGTTGTCCCTCTTAGTATTGATTACTGACATCATATGTGTATCTGTGATACAGCGTGACATTTTCACCGGCCCAAAAAGATTCTCCCCAGCTACCATGGATCCAGTTGCCCAGCTAGCCCTGCAGTTGCAGAGTTTATCCATGAAGCTGACGGACATTAAGTCCAGGGTTTTGTCTCCCCCGGAGCAAATCAGGTCTGAACCTAAAGTTGCTCTCCCAGACAGGTTCACTGGTGGGCGGGACAAATTTTTTACCTTCCGGGAGGCATGTAAATTATATTTTCGGCTTCGGCCTCAGTCATCGGGGAGTGAAGAGCAGAGGGTGGGAATTGTCATCTCGCTCTTACAAGGGGACCGTCAATCTTGGGCGTTCTCTCTTCCTCCTGGCTCCCCGGCCCTCCAGTCAGTAGATCGATTTTTTTCTGACCTGGGTCTGGTATATGACGACCCGGATCGGGTCTCCCTTGCTGAAATGAAGTTACGTAAGATACAGCAGGGAGATCGTCCAGCGGAGGAATTTTCTTCTGAGTTCCGTAGATGGGCCACAGATACTCAGTGGAATGACCTAGCTCTTAGGAGCCTGTTTTGTCAAGGGTTATCGGACAAATTAAAAGATGTTTTGGCTCAGTATGATTCTCCTCCGTCACTGGAGGCTGCTATGGCCCTTGCTATTCGTATTGATAGACGACTTCGGGAGAGGTGCGAGGTAACTCCACCCCCTGTTGTGACTCCACCTACTACTAAGGTCCCTTATATTGAGGTTCCCCTGGTCTGTTCTGAGGAGCCTATGCAGTTGGGAGGGACATCATTTCGTAGGGGGAATCGGCGGTGCGCCGCAAGACAAGAAGGTGTTTCTTCTGTGGGAAAGAGGGACATTTTGTTGAGGGGTGTCCGTCCCGTGCCTCATTAAGCAAAAAAGTCGCCGGAAAACTGTTGATCCCAGGTTGTGTGGTGGACGACGGCCTGGGAGTGTGTGTTTCGTCCCTAGGTCCGTCTCAGTTTCTCGTACCTGCGGAGGTGGTGGTTGGTACGAGAGTTGAGAGGATTTCTGTTCTTCTTGATAGTGGGTCTGGGGCTAATTTGGTGGACGCTCGGTTTGCCCAGGTGCAAGGTATGCAACTGAGTGTATTGGCCAAACCGATCCCTATATTCTCTATTGACGCCAGACCTCTCGGTTATGGTAGCTTTGTACAAGCTGTTCATAACATAGACCTTCGAGTAGGGGCAAGACATAAAGAACAATTGTCTTGTTATGTGTTGGAGGGTCTTCCTACTCCTATTGTGTTGAGACTTCCTTGGTTGGCTAAACATAACCCAGTGATTAATTGGCAATCCAGAGAGATAAGCCAGTGGGGTGAATTCTGCAAGAATAACTGCATGAAAACGGTCATCAGTGCGGTCGTGCCTAGAGCCTTGCCTCCTTTTCTGGAGGACTTTGAGGATGTGTTCTCGGAGGAGGGGTGTCAAGAGTTACCTCCTCATCGTGCGTATGACTGCTCAATTAAATTGCTTCCTGATGCTAAATTACCTAAATCTAGGTTATATAACCTTTCTGGTCCTGAGAGGCAGGCTATGAAGGATTATATTTCGGAAAGTCTAGCCAAGGGGCATATTAGACCTTCATCTTCCCCAGTGGCCGCGGGATTCTTCTTTGTGAAGAAAAAAGATGGAGGCCTACGCCCTTGCTTGGATTTCCGTGAGCTTAATCGGATTACGGTCCGAGATCCGTATCCGCTCCACTTATTCCTGATCTCTTCAATCAGATTGTGGGCGCCAAATGGTTCTCTAAGTTGGATCTCAGGGGGGCGTATAATCTGATTAGGATAAAGGAGGGGGATGAGTGGAAGACGGCGTTTAACACTCCGGAAGGACATTATGAGAACCTTGTCATGCCTTTTGGTCTGACTACTGCCCCGGCGGTGTTTCAACATTTTGTTAATGACATCTTTCGCCACCTTGTGGAGCAGTTTGTGGTCGTTTATTTAGATGACATCTTAATTTACTCGCCAGATCTTGTGTCTCATCAGGAGCATGTGAGACAGGTGTTGCAGATCTTGCGAGATAATAAGTTGTTCGCCAAATGGGAAAAGTGTGTATTCGCCGTACAGGAACTTCAATTTTTGGGTTTCCTGGTGTCAGCTTCCGGTTTCCGTATGGACCCTGATAAAGTGAGAGCAGTGCTTGAATGGGATCGGCCAGAGGATCTTAAGGCACTGCAGCGTTTCCTGGGGTTTGCTAACTACTATCGGAAATTTATTCGTAATTTCTCATCTGTTGTCAAACCTCTCACTGACATGACTAAAAAAGGGACGGATTTTTCTAGGTGGTCTGACAAAGCTTGTCAAGCATTTTCCTCCTTGAAAAAATGTTTTGCTTTGGCCCCCATACTCATCCAACCTGATGCATCACAACTATTCATTGTGGAGGTAGATGCGTCTGACGTAGGGGTGGGTGCAGTATTATCCCAAGGTCCGTCCCCTGGTAAATGGCGTCCGTGCGCTTTCTTCTCCAAGAAATTGTCGCCCGCCGAGAGGAATTATGATGTCGGCAATAGGGAACTCTTGGCCATTAAGTTGGCTTTTGAGGAGTGGCGTCATTTTTTGGAGGGGGCAGTCCACCCGGTCACCGTTATTACTGATCACAAGAACCTGCTGTATTTAGAATCTGCAAAGCGTCTGAATTCTAGACAAGCTAGATGGTCGTTGTTTTTTACCAGGTTTAATTTTGTCGTCACATATCGTCCTGGGTCAAAAAATGTAAAGGCTGATGCCTTATCTCGTAGTTTCCCGGGGGCCGGGAAGACGGATGACCCGGTTCCTATCCTTCAGGAGGGAGTTGTGGTGTCGGCTGTATGCTCTGAGCTTGAGGAGGAGATATTGGAGGCTCAGGGGGACGCCCCTGTAGGACCTCCAGGGAAACTGTTTGTTCCTAATCAGTTGAGACAAAGGGTTATCGAGGCACATCATAATTCTGCTTTAGCAGGACACCCAGGGAGTAAAGCAACTGTGGATCTCCTTTCTCGCCGGTTTTGGTGGCCTAACTTAAATAAAGAGGTAATAACTTTTGTCGCGTCCTGTGGAGTTTGTGCTCGCTCTAAGACCCCACATACCCGTCCGTCTGGGACCCTCTTGCCTTTGAAAATTCCGGAGCGTCCATGGACTCATCTGTCTATGGACTTCATTACGGACCTCCCTCCGTCGTCAGGGAAGACTGTCATTCTAGTTGTAGTTGACAGGTTCAGTAAGATGGCACATTTCATTGCTCTTCCTGCTCTTCCTAATGCTAAAACTCTGGCGCAGGTGTTCATTGGGGAGATTGTGAGACTTCACGGGTTGCCTTCTGATGTGGTGTCAGATAGGGGGTCTCAGTTTGTGTCCAAATTCTGGAGGGCATTTTGTTCACGTCGGGGGATGCAGTTGTCATTTTCTTCGGCTTTTCATCCGCAGACCAATGGTCAGACAGAGCGTCTGAATCAGAGCCTAGAGACATATCTTCGGTATTTTGTCTCAGAGAACCAGGAGGACTGGTCTTCTTTCTTGCCTCTGGCAGAGTTCGCTCTTAACAATAGGCGGAGCGAGTCCACTGGTAAGTCCCGTTTTTTTGGGGCATATGGTTTTCACCCCAGTTTTGTACTTTCAATGGGGGGGGGCCCTTCTGGGGTTCCTGAGGAGGAACGATTTTCGTCGTCACTTGCTTCAGTTTGGAGAGGAGTACTGAATAATCTGAGTGCTATGGGGAACCGTTACAAACGGAGGGCTGATAGGAGGAGAGTGTCTGGTCCGGACCTTTGTGTGAACGATCTGGTATGGTTGTCTACCAAGAATATAAAACTCAAGGTTCCCTCCTGGAAACTGGGTCCCAGGTTCATCGGTCCATACAGGATCAGTTCTATAATTAATCCTGTGGCATTTCGTCTGGACCTCCCTCCTACGTTTAAAATCCACAATGTGTTCCACAAATCGTTGCTTAAGAGGTACGTGGCGCCAGTTATACCATCACCTCTACCTCCTCCTCCAGTGGTGGTCAATGGTAACTTAGAATTTCAAGTGTCGAAGATCATTGATTCACGTCTGAATCGCCGGGCCCTTCAGTACTTGGTTCATTGGAAGGGGTATGGTCCTGAGGAGAGGACGTGGGTTCCTGCGTCTGATGTTAACGCAGATCGATTGGTTCGGACCTTCCACACAACTTACCCGGGCAGACCTGACCCTGAGGGTCCGGAGGCCCCTCGTAGAAGGGGGGTACTGTCATGGGTGTATCGCCACGAAGATCGTCGCGATTGCACATTCTGACTTCTCGCAGCTGAGTTGCTGTTTCTTTGTGTTTGGTAGTGAGGGAGTTAATTTTACCTAGCTCTTGGCTAAGACTAGGTCCAGCCTCGCCCGGCTGCTTTTGATTATGCACTAATTAGCTTCCTTTATATACCTGCCAGTCTGCTTGTTAGATGCCGGTGAAAGCTTACATGCAGACCAGTAGTTTGGATCAGGTCATGAGAAGACTTAAGTTAAGAGTTCCTTTGTGGTTTCTCCTCTCCTCGATTATAGTTTATCTCCTAGACCTTTTGTGTTCCCTCTGTGTTTAAGTGTTGTATGCAAGACAGTGTTTACTTTGTCCCCTGTCTGTCTCGTTTGTCTGTACTGTTTGTTAAGCAGTAACCTGCCTATTCCCTGTGTGGTAATCAGGGTCCTTCTGAGGACTAGATTACAGTTGTCAGGGACTTATAGGAGACAGGGTTACGTTGGCGGCCTGGACCTCTGTACCATTAACAGTACCTCCAGGTTGAGGGACGAGTCAGGTCCCCAGTTTAGGGTCAGCATAGACCCCGGTCCACCTGCAGCCTGAGTACAGTATTATACGTCTTCAGGATTCACCCACAGTACAACGGATATTATGTCAGGTAATACTATACTTTATATACATGTTGAGATTTCCTATTTATATGTTATATTGCATGTTGTCCCTCTTAGTATTGATTACTGACATCATATGTGTATCTGTGATACAGCGTGACAACGTGTTTCTTTAGAGATAACCATGGTTAACAGAAGAGAAACAATGATGCCAAGCATCAGCCTCCTTTTAAAGTGTCCAGTGGTGTCATTCTTACTTAATCATGACAGATTGATCTCCAGCCATGTCCTCATCAACACCCACACCTGTGTTAATGGAGCAATCACTGAAAAGAGGTTAGCTGGTCCTTTTAAGGCAGGGCTGCAATGATGTTGAAATGTGTTTTGGGGGATAAAGTTCTTTTTCTAGCCAAATATTGACTTTGCAAGTAATTGCTGTTAAGCTGATCACTCTTTATAACATTCTGGAGTATATGCAAATTGCCATTAGAAAAAGTGAAGCAGTAGACTTTGTAAAAATTAATATTTGTGTTATTCTCAAAACTTTTGTTCATGACTGTACAGTCATTATAGTCAGTTAACGATAAACCAGAAACACCACATACCAGTATAATATAATGAGAAACTCAAGTGGAGAGGACTGGAAGTGGACATGGAATGTATAGACACATCAATCAACTATAGAAACACAACCCACTTGGTGGAAAAAAGATGTACTAGTCTATGTATAAAGACAATATATTTTTATTATTAATACAAAACGACAACAAGTTAAATGTGGCACGAGGCTGAACAACACCCGGGGTGGATGTACGCCTAGCACCCAAGATTAAAATACGATAAAGTGGCACACCACCCCCAAGAACCCTTAATATGTAGAATACATTTATTGCAAAATTACAAAAAAGCCCATGAGTAAATAATTAATTAATTAGGGATCAATGCATGAAACACCAAGCTTTGATAGGTTTCAAAAAATTTTTTGCAACCTTTGCATTAGCACCATAGGGGCTCAATCCCACATAAAATTCCCGGGCCATGTACAGAGTCACTACTAAAGTGCCGATGCCGCTGCATAAAAACACCCTATCCTGTAAACAATACAAACAATGGTGCAGTGCACACAACCCATATAGGAGACAGGGCATAGCAATTGATATAAATAGCAAATATTACCTAGCAGCTCAGGAATACGGCATAAATGATGTGAGGGCAAGTGGGGGTGTGTGCGCACACCCCAACGCACGTTTCGGTCCGATCCTTCCTGAAGAAGAAAATATTAATATTTTCCTGAAGAAGGATCGGACCGAAACGTGCGTTGGGGTGTGCGCACACACCCCCACTTGCCCTCACATCATTTATGCCGTATTCCTGAGCTGCTAGGTAATATTTGCTATTTATATCAATTGCTATGCCCTGTCTCCTATATGGGTTGTGTGCACTGCACCATTGTTTGTATTGTTTACAGGATAGGGTGTTTTTATGCAGCGGCATCGGCACTTTAGTAGTGACTCTGTACATGGCCCGGTAATTTTATGTGGGATTGAGCCCCTATGGTGCTAATGCAAAGGTTGCAAAAAATTTTTTGAAACCTATCAAAGCTTGGTGTTTCATGCATTGATCCCTAATTAATTAATTATTTACTCATGGGCTTTTTTGTAATTTTGCAATAAATGTATTCTACATATTAAGGGTTCTTGGGGGTGGTGTGCCACTTTATCGTATTTTAATCTTGGGTGCTAGGCGTACATCCACCCGGGTGTTGTTCAGCCTCGTGCCACATTTAACTTGTTGTCGTTTTGTATTAATAATAAAAATATATTGTCTTTATACATAGACTAGTCATTATAGTCAGCAGAGAGTTCCTCCATTCTGCAAATATTAACCATTTCATTATACCATTCCAAGATTTGGGGGATTTGCGTTGACTTCCAGTAGTGTGGGATTATCGTGCGAGCTGCTGTTAAATCGAAATGCAGGATATCTTTTTTTTTTTTAGATCTAATTGAAGAAGGCAGGATGGAGAGCAAAGCTATCTCAGGACGGTTTTCCACCCTATTTCCAGTTATTAAATTATATTTTGAAAATATTTTTTCCCATAAAGGCTTGACTTTGCTACATTCCCACCATAATGTGAAGCATTGTACCTCTTTCCACCTCCCAGCGCCAACAAACGTCTGAGATTGCTGAAAATATGTTATGTAGTTTTGCGGGATATTGGTACTATCTTGACATAATTTTAAAATTCTTTTATTGCGCATAACAACCAACATTCTGTGTGTAAACAAGAATCCCTTTTCCCAATCCTTTGGGAATACGACTGTTCCTAATTCCCGTTCCCACATGTTTTGATAATGTAGCTTTTCTGAGGAACCCTCCCCAATCAGGTAATTATAAAGCAAGGATACTTTATGATCGGGGGAGATTCTTGCAAAAACAGCCTCTCAAAAAAAGAGTGCACATTGTGATAGAGGCGTCATCCCCTGAGAAGACAAAAATGATTGTAACTGTAGGTATTCCATCCACAGCAATTTCCTAGATGGAGACCTATCCCGCAATATACTGAAAGCCGGTAGTTTACCATCCTCCATCAACTGCACAAGACGGGTATCCTCCATCGCCCTCCAGCCTAAGAAAGATCTGCGCATATAACCAGCAGGGAAAGAGGGGTTAAAAAAAGTGAAGTGAGAGGACTGAATGTGTTAGGGGGATGATATTTTTTCCTGATTGCATGCCAGACTTTAATTGCTCCCCTAGTCAGTTCTGTCAACCCCTCTGTCATTAGGGCATCAGAGGCAAGAAGCCAAGGAAGATGTTTTAGCGGCATGCCCACCCTTCCTGTTCAATATTGACCCATTGTTTGTCGAGGAGTGGAAATGCCAGTCAACAAGGCGACCTAGAGCAGAGGCTTGAAAGTACTTTTTAAAATTCAGGAATCCAGCTCCCCCCAGCTATTTTTAGGCGGTTCAAAATCTGAAAGCTTATCCTGGGTCTGACTTTACCCCACACGAATCTGGTCAATGCTGTATGTAATGCGCTGAAAAAACTGCAGGGGGGGAAATATGGAAACGGTTTGAAAAATATATAGCAAATGGGGTAGTATGTCCATTTTTACTGCGTTCATTTTTCCAAACTATGACATCTTCAACTTACTGTAATTCAACAAGTCTTTAGATGTGTGCGATCCAAAAGCGATTCATAATTAAGTGCAAACAGTTTTGATAAGTCAGAGCAGATGAGCACTCCTAGGTATTTTATTGCCTCTGATTTCCACTTGAAGGGGAAGTTTTCCATTGCGAGTTCAACCTCTCTCTGCTGCAGCGATTTTGTGCCTCCGATTTTGAATAATTTACTTTGAAATTACTCAGTAATCCAAATTTGTCAAATTCTTTCATTATGGAGGGAAGAGATACCTGAGGCCGAGAGACAAAGAGGAGAAGGTCATCCGCGTATAGTGCTGTCTTGGAACCCAGTGTGACCCCGTGGATATTACAGTTTTTCCTTATTGCATTGGCTAGATGGTCCATTACTATCACATATAAAAGGGGAGACAACGGACACCCTTGCCTAGTCCCATTCCGTAAAGAAGACGACAAGGTTCCATTGACCCTAACTCTAGCAGTAGGGCCCGAATACAAAGAGAATATTAATTGCAAAAATCGTGGTCCAATGCCTATTTGATGTAATGCCTCCATCATGAACCCCCAGTGGACCCTGTAAAATGCCTTCTCTGCATCGACAGATAAAAGACCCATATGCAAGGAGCTGCTCTTAGCTTTAGAAATCAATATCATGGTCTTAATAGTGTTATCTCTTGCCTCTCTGCCTGTACAAATCCTACTTGATCAGTATTTATAGAGAGGGCAGTAGAGGGGCGAGCCTTTCTGCAAGTATTTTTGAGAATATTTTAATATCTACATTTTTTAGTGATATCGGCCTATAGTTAGCTGTGATTGTGAGGTCTTTCCCTGGTTTAGGGAGGACGCTAATATGAGCTTCCTATGATTGGGGAGCAAAACCTGTCTTCTCATTTAATGAGTTAAAAGTTCTATTCATGATAGGGGACAACTGAGTTTAAAGGGACTTAAAAAATGTTGGGGTAAATCCGTCGGGGCCAGGGCTTTTACCCGAGGGTGTAGATTGAATTGCAAGATTGACCTCCTCCTCTGTGATATCCCCCTCCAATTCCCCAAAAACCCGACTGTCCAAAGATGGTAGGGAAGTATCTTGTATGTACTCCTTAATTCGATCAGATAGATTGGATGGGGAGATATCAGAGTATTGCCCTTTAATATTGTACAATTTCTCATAGTATGAGCGCAATATGTCAGTTATTTCTTTGGGATTATGAGCGTCTTCCCCATTTGGTTTTTTGACATGAGGGACATATGCCGCCACAGAGCGAGGATGAAGCAGCCTTGAGATTGTCTGTCCACATTTGACGATTCGTAAAAAAAAGTTTTTAATTTGCTCCCTATCCATTAAATACTTTTGGTCTAGTAAAACTCTGAGATCGTTCCTTTTTTTTTTTGGATAAGTCTGCAAGAGTGTTAGGCGACAACGTTTTTTTATGTTATACTTCCAGTGTGTGTATCTGCTTCAAAAGATCATCTACCCGCAAGTTTCTCTCCCTCTTGAGCCTTGAACCATGTTTGATCAACACGCCCCTCATGACACATTTTAAAGTCTCCCACTGCAAGGGTACCGAGGTCTGATCTGTTTTTTGGACCTGCAAGAAATAATCAATAGTATCCTTCAACTCTGCCATGCAGAGATTGTCTTTCAGAAGATATTCATTCTCCACGTCCACGAACGTTGGACAAGGGAAGGAATGGACAGGGATAGAAAAATTGGAGCGTGGTCAGACCACAAAATATCGCCTATTGTAGCAGATGGGTTACACGAGAGGGCGTGATGACTTAACAGGAAGAAATCTATACGACTGTACGAGCCATGCGCAGGAGAAAAATATGTATAATCCTTACCCTGAGGATTCAAGATGCGCCAGACATCTGTCAACCTAAGGGCGTGGGTAACCCGTTTCAGCGAGCGAAGTTGTCTAAGAGGAACGGCGCCTCTACCCGAAGAGGAATCCATCGCAAGATTCCATGTGAAGTTGAAGTCTCCACCTACAATCAAAACTCCTTCTGCAAAATCAGAGAGAGATGTTAGAAAGGATCTACATGTGGGGATCTGATACTTGGTAGGAAGGTACCAATTTGCTATTGTACATATTGTTTTTGCTATTTAGAGTTTGAGAAAACCATATCTGCCATGTTCATCTATGAGAGAATCTATAAGAGTATAGGCCAGCGACTTGTGTATTGCTATGGACACACCCTTAGAACGCGAATCCGGACCAGCGCTGTGAAACCAATGAGAATAGTATCTATCCCTCAAGGCAGTCATATGTCTGCTTTTAAAATGCGTTCCTGTAGCATAAGAATTTGGACTTTGTGTTTGTGCATTGAGTACAAAATTTGTGAACATTTTGACAGAGGGCATGATTACTTAGGGGATGGGAAGGAGTAGGGAAGGTAAGAAACAAAGAAACACAAAGAACAGAGAAGAAAGAAAAAAAAAAAATTAATCAAAACTATCTTATATAACAAGATAAACAATTTGGTGAGGGGGAAATATGCAATTTTACACCTGCACAGCAGAGTGTAAACCCCTTAGAAGGACCGACTTTCTACCAAGGAGTCACCCCCAAACCAGACATCAGGCCATACCATTTGCCTTATATTCTTTTAGAAACTGGCAGCCAAAAAAACTGTGTAGGATTAGCATCCAATAATAACTACATTTAACTTTAACTCGATAAATGAAATATCCTTGCTAGGTAAGATCAATATCAACCAAAGACCAAATATTATTGAAATACTGAGATATGAACTACGGTAATTATTTCGGTCCAATTATATAGATTAATTATCGTAATAGCCATTATACTCATTACTAAAGATAAAGATATCTTAGATGAACATTACACTCTAATATCTTTTATAAGAAGGACTAGCTCTAATGACTAGTGTGGTAACCACAGGATCTTATTATGAGGAATAGTTCAATCCGGGGGCTGAGGACTATGATTCCCGGTATATTCTTCCTATATTCTCCTCTGAGCTTGGTCCTTGATCCTTTTTGTGGTCGTCCGTTGATATCTGCCTTGGGGCCTTCCGGGAGACTTGGCCAGTTCTCTGGTGATATGGATACATGGGGAATCCCCAAACCTGTAATAAAAGCCGGAATATCTCCCAGGCAGCGAACCATGTGCATGCATAGTCCCTGAATGACGGACCTGTAGGCGGAAAGGGAATCCCAAAAATGTAGAATGCCCTGTTGTCTCAGGACTTCCAATAATGGCTTCAGTGCCTTCCTCTTCTGCAGAGTGTGGTGCGATAGGTCAGACAAGAGCTGGACAGGGTGATCTTGATATTAAATAGTCCATCTTTCTGGCTTTGATTAAGATGCTTTCTTTTATTTTATACTTGTGAACCCGACAAATCACATCGCGATGCTTTTAATCCTTATAAACAGGGAGGAAATGGTTGAGGAGGTAAGAGTGGCTGGGACCCTAGGAGGTAGTGACCATGCTATTTTAGAATTTTGGATAACAAGAGGAGGAGGACCTGTGAAGACTCAGACATCAAGGTTAGATTTCAGAAAGGCAGATTTTAAGGGACTCAGAAAGAGAATTGGAGGGATCCAATGGCAGGATATCCTTAAGGACAAAAATGTCCAGGAAGGATGGGACATCTTGAAAAATGAGATTCTCAAAGCACAATCATTAACAATTCCGAAAAGAGGGAAAAATGGGAAGCATTTAAGGAAACCAGGATGGATGAACACAGAACTTAAACACATGCTAAAAAGAAAGAAAGAAATGTTTATCAAATGGAAAGAAGGAGGCATATCTAAAGAAGAATATAATGCCATCTGCAGAACCTGCAGGGCAAAAATCAGATTATCTAAAGCTGACAATGAATTAAGGCTTGCAAGAGATGTCAAAAGCAACAAAAAAGGATTTTGGGGATACGTCAAAAGTAAAAGAAAAGCAAAGATGCTATAGGATTTTTACAGGATGAAAATGATGAAATGGTAAGACAGGATGTTGAGAAGGCTGAACTGTTAAATTCCTATTTTGCATCTGTTTTCTCTCAGAAAGGAAATGTAACATCAACTGATCTTCACTGTCCTATTAAAGGAATAGAAGAATCCAGGATATCTATAAACAGAAAGACAGTGAGGAAACACTTAGCTAACCTAAATGAATTCAAGTCTCCAGGTCCAGATGAATTACACCCCAGAATACTGAAGGAGATAGCAGAAGAAATTCTTGAACCACTGTCCATAATCTTTGAAAATTCTTGGAGAACAGGAGAAGTCCCAGAAGACTGGAGAAGAGCAAATGTTGTTCCTATCTTCAAAAAGGGGAAGAAGGTGGACCCAGGGAACTACAGGCCGGTGAGTCTGACTTCTATACCAGGAAAGATCTTTGAACAAATTATTAAAGAACATGTATGTAAGTACCTGCATAAGAATGAAGTGATTAAACAGAGTCAGCATGGGTTTGTAACTAATAAGTCATGTCAGACTAACTTAATTTCCTTCTATGACAGAATCACTGACTGGGTGGATCAGGGAAATGCTGTAGATATAGTATATCTTGACTTCAGCAAAGCATTTGACAAAGTATCTCACACAATCCTTATTGAAAAAATGACTAAGTATGGAATGGACAAGGCAACTGTTAGGTGGATTCATAACTGGCTTAGTGATCGGAATCAAAGAGTGGTCGTAAATGGCTGCACATCCAGTTGGAAGAATGTCTCAAGTGGGGTACCACAAGGCTCTGTTTTGGGCCCTGTATTGTTCAACATCTTTATCAATGATTTAGATGAAGGAATTGAGGGTAAACTGATCAAATTTGCTGATGACACAAAGCTAGGAGGTGTAGCTAATACTAGAGAAGAGAGAGAGAGGATTCAAAAAGATATAAATAAACTGGAGCAGTGGGCAGCAACTAACAGAATGGTTTTTAACAGGGAAAAATGCAAAGTACTACATCTGGGCAATAAAAATGAAAAAAGCATATACAAAATGGGAGGAATAGGGCTAAGTAACAGCACATGTGAAAAAGACTTGGGTATACTAATTGATAACAGACTGAACATGAGTCAACAGTGTGATGCAGCAGCAAAAAAAGGCAAATACAATTCTAGGATGTATCAACAGAATCATACAGTCTAGATCACGTGAGGTCATTATTGCCCTCTACTCCTCTTTGGTCAGACCTCATCTGGAATACTGTGTCCAGTTTTGGGCACCACATTTTAAAAAAGACATCAACAAACTGGAGCAAGTTCAAAGAAGAGCCACCAGAATGGTGACCGGTCTGCAAACCATGTCCTATGAGGAACGGTTGCAGGATTTGGGAATGTTTAGCTTGCAAAAAAGAAGACTGAGAGGAGACTTAATAGC